>PVHY01007781.1:0-49825 GCA_004024945.1 Uropsilus gracilis | reverse complement strand
GTAGCCGATGTGGAGTTGGATGCCAGAATGGCAAGCTGGGGGTAATCAGGGGCTGCTGAGGGCAGGCCTGGTGGATTTGGCCAGATGACATCAAAGACGGGCCTGGTAAAGGAAACACTTGGAGCCACAGCAAGGCAGCAGATTTGGAAAGCTGATTTGGGATCAGCAGTTGTGGAAGAAATTTATATTTTTTCTTTATTTATATATAAATTTCACAACTTTGTAATCTCAAGGGTTTGCCTCCCCCCCCTCCCTCCCCTCCCTTCCCCCCCTTTCCCTCCTGTTCATAGTTGTGCGCTTCATTTTGGTGCTTCGTTTATGTGGAAGAAATTTAAAGAGCCTTGGAGAAGCAGAGCAGTGTGGAACACTGGAAAGAAGAAGCAAAGAGAAGATGAAGGAGAAAGACTGGAACTTTGCAGAGTGCCTGTCTCAGTTTTGGAGGGGTAAAGTGGCACCATCTTGGACATGTGTCTTTGGAACCTGAAAATGGTGACTGGGGTAAGATAACTGGCCACTTGTGGCATTAAGGACTTTTTGTTTTTCCTGGTTAATTTCCCTTGTTAATAAAACCCTGTTGTTTAAACTGTCTGGCAACTGCTATGCGTGGTTGGTATGAACCTGGGAAGCTCACTGTGGCTTGTTGGTTAGAGGCTTATGTCCCTTTTGACCTGATTTCAGTAACACTATTCCACTTTTTATGAGATTATTTTTAAAAAGAGATTTATCATGGTTATTGGAAGTGAAAGCATTTTGTGTACAATCTAGAGATTTTCAAAAGGAAAACCTCTCTTGCGCACATTCAGAAGCAAACTTTTTGGTCAAATGAATGGGATGCTTAAGGTTCCAAGTATCCCTTGGGTAACAGAGTGCTACATTCCATGAAAATAATTCTTGTTTTAAGGTCATCAGCCCAGTGAATTAAAACTTTCCAAATACACCTGGTATCAAAGAGTATGGAAAGAAATGCTCACTTCCTTAGTCTTCTTTCATAGCAGTACTTCAGCCTTCTTCACCTGGAAGGCCCCTACTTATATTCCAGTGCTCAATTTACCTGTTATCATGTTGTTTAGTCCATCTAGAAGTAGACACGAAACATCTGTGTGGTTGTTCATTTCCAGTTTTTTGTCCCTTGATCACTAATCCAGTTAATGGTTTGGGGTTGGAGAACCCCCTTTTCTGTCAAGATCTGCTTTGCATATATCAATTACTCTGCACATTAATTCATTAAAAAGATTCATTAAGAGAAAAGGATATAAAGAATATAAAGAATTTTTATAAATAATTTTTAATATGAAACTTTAAAAAGAGTGAGAACATAAAAATGTGAAATTGTCAACTTGTGAAGTTACACAGAGAACATTTTCACATTCCTCTTCCATTTCCTACTTTCCTCTCTCAATGTTTTCATCTCTCCTGTCTTTCCTACCTAATTTCAAAAAAGGCTTTGGAGGGATGCACAATAAAACATATATAAGTATGAAACAGAAATAGCCTAGAGTAAGACCATTGTGCCACAACCAGGAAAATGTATTCATTGATTCTACAGACAGTTATTGGTCACCCATGTGCCAGGCAAAGTGTTTGGCATCAGGCACAAAAAGGTGATGTGACCCTGCTCATCTGGAGGTCACATGCCAGTGGAACAACATTATTCATCATCTGAACAGTAAATTTGGTTCTGAGGCTTCAAAATGCAAAGACAAAAGGAAGGCACACCAGGTTAAAATATATCCATTTTGAGTAATAAAATGTTCTGGAGAAGTTCTATCTTCCTGCCAGATGTGTACATCAAGATTAGATGAGACTGCCTACGTTGTGAAAGCACAGAAAAAGGTTGTTTCCTATGCAGAAGATATGAAATAACATTTCCACAGTGGCTTTGCTGAGAATATTGACATCTACTTCTGGGTAGCCTGGGTGCAAGGTAACTCCCAGAGCGTGGGAAAGAAGGGAGACCCTAATTGACTGAAATTAGGTTTCTGCCACTCCCAAGGAATGAAGACTTAAAATAGAAATTAAATTAATAGAGAAAAGAAATTAAATGGGTTGCATTCCTCAGTTTGTGGTCTGAGTCATCTTGAGACATGTGGGGGCTCGCCCAGGTAGCTGCAGGGATCCTGGGTAGAATGCACTGTGCACTGATTACAGAACTAGAACCACAGCCAAGTCATCTGAGCAGAGACTCCGTAGTGAAGAGTCAGAGAGCAAAGAGAATGGGGGGTGGGGGGGCTCCTGAACACCTTTCCAGAGAACTATTTGAGATTGAGTTTGTCGGAAATAGGAGACTTTGACTTGCCTGGCGAGAAACGGTGTGGTCAGAAGATCCAAAGGAGAGAATGTAAACCTTAAGTCTTGTTAGATTTGGATGATGATATGAAATGCGTGATTCCAAGGAGTTTACCCAGTTAATGAACGTTACCAATGTAATAGACTCTAACTCTAGTTTTTGCTTCAGGGCTGACAGCTTTTAGGCCTTGCTCCTTCTACCCTGTTTCTGGGAAAAACTGTTCAGAAAGTGTGGGTGCACTCTCCTTTGATGCCGGAATGAAGTTCAAATCACATGTGAGGCTTGATGTTGGCCCCACCCACGAACCACAATAAAATTCCAGGTCGTCTTCTTACCTGGCTCTCTCAAGAGCTCCCTGTTAGGTAAATGAGTTTTCAGTTTTTCATATCCTTCCGCCATTAGCCTCTATGATCAGCACCTGTGGTATTGCGTCTTCCCCATGATTGTGCACGTCTGGCCCAGCGGATGGGCCAAGGTTCAAGTGGACAAACCTGGACTTATGAGGAAGGGGGTAAAACAGAGTGTGAGGAGAATGCAAAGGACAATTAGAATTTGGGAGAGAAACTTAAGTGACTGTTCCTTTGCTACCTGTTTCCCTCCCTCCCCACCCCAGTTCATTATTAAAAGTTCTATGAAGAGAATGCCAAGGGCTCCAACATTCTTCAGCTGTTAGAACCTACCCCAATTGGGATGGGTGTAGTGTCCACCCCAATACCAGAAGAAAGAAACTTACAAATTTACAAGAAAATAAAACTCAATCCAATGAACAAATGAATTACAGATACAGGAGGAAATATCAATAAAATATACCTAATAGCCAACAAAATAATATGGCACATGTAAATCCAAATATATCAGACTACATAATAATAAATATAAAGGCATTAAATTTCTGTATTAACAGAAAAGGGATTTCAGAATGAGTAAAATACCATAATCCTACTTATGTTGTTTATAAGAAACAACATAATACATGAAAATGAAATACATTAAAATAATGAAACATGAAACACATTGAAATAATACATGGAGATGATGGGGAAACGTCATGGAAAAATACAAATTAGGCAAATGGAAAGGGAAAATAAATGGGGTGGTAATATATCAGATGATGCTGAATTCAATGTAAAAGCATTAATGGAACCAAAAGAGGACTACTTTATATGCTATATTTTATACATGCAGTCAACTGAAAAGATAGAAAGAACTTGGACTTTTTCCTTTTGCATCAGATTGCATAGCCAATAAACCTACAAAAGAATTTTTTTAAAAAATGGGTAGAAACTTTCTATTTTATTTTAATTTTTTTAGAAACATATTTTAGATAACCATCAATGATTATACATAACAACACTACCCAATAGCACTATAAGACAAGTCACCAATGTGAACTTTATGTGCCATTTACAATTTTCCAACACATACATTATAAAAGTAAAATTAAGCAAGGGAAATTAATTTTGATAATATATTTATTCCATTTAACCAAGTCTAACTAACCAAGATTTCTTTTCAACATGTAATCAAAGTTTAAATATTGCTGAGATAATTCACGGTATTCTACTTGTATTATGATTTGAAAATATTGTGCATTTTATATTTATTGCACATCTCATTTTGGATGAACCACATTTCAAGAGTTCAATAGCTACTGTAGTTGGTGGCTGCCATATTGGAAGGTCAGGTGTATAGTTTATGACACACCTGTGCCAAAGATTCAGTACAGAGCACGTGTGCCTTGGGAAATTAGGATGATACAGGGACTGCTGGAGGCTGATATGATCAGGATGAGGAGTCATTTATGGAACAGGGGACAGGATTTAAAATTAAGATGGTGGAAAGGTAAGAGTAGGTGATTCCATGGCCATTCCATGGCAAATGCCTTTGAGAACATTGAGAGAGCAGAAAGGGGAAAGAAAAGGAAGGCGTCCAAGACCAAAAGGAGCAGATAGAATTGAAAATCCCAGTGTATAATTTGCTGAAAGCAGCCCAAAGATGACACACCATCATTATAACTGTTATTTTTTGGCATGGCCTCCCCTGACTCAAATTTACCCACAGTCCCTCAATTTGCTTTCCCACCGTGAGTATAAACAGCAAGGTTGGCCTGGATTTCATGTATAACATGTGGATTATAGTTAGGTTTAAAATTTTCAGATATGTCCTTCATGCCACAGCCTTTCATCCTGTATCCAGCAGTACGTAGGAGGGTCACTAGGTAGGTAGGTGTATTTAGGGGTGGGGAGAGGAAATGGCTTCACAAAACAAAATCAGTATTTCCAGAATTCTACTCTGCTGCTTTCAAACTATTTCCATCAACCCCCTCATTCATTTTGATTTATTTCTATCTATAAGCAGACTAACGCTTCTCTATGCTTTTATTGTTCTTCAAGAATAGGCCTTCTATTGGAGGAAAATAATGTCTCTAGGACCACCACTTTGCTCAATGCAGATCTTCATTAATCTGCAGCCACAGAAGAGGCTTTTAGCAGTGAGCACTTTGGATGGGAATTGAATTTGATATTGCATTATGATTGTAGGGAGCCTCACAATAGACTGTGTTCTTTGCTGTGTCTAAGCACAATCAGAGAGACCCAATTAAATAATTTGGTGCAATAATGGAGAACAAAAGAGTATGAGGGCTTAAAGTGAGGGCTTCAGCATTTGTATTCTCCCTTTTCTGTATCATGTTAATTAATTTGCCTGAAAACCAAAAGAAAGGACACAATATAGAACAGCATAACTCATCTACAACATGTAGACACTTTAAATGCAGATACCATACCAAATGGGCTCTTAAGAAAAGGGCTGTGTGTCTGTTCCCTACGGCTGCCATAATAAGTACACCAAACTGGGTGAATTAAAACAACGGAAATTCTCCCCCAGTCGTAGAGACTACGCCTCCTAAATCAAGATGTCAGCAAGGTCATGATCTCTGACCCTTGAGTAGATTTCACCCTTGTCTCTTCCAGCTTCTGATGGGGGCATCCATCTTGGGGTTCCTTGACACACAGCTTTGTGCCTCCAGTTCCCTCCTCTCCCACTATGTGGTCCTTTCCCTGTGGGCCTTTGTCTTCCTCTAGTTCAAAATTGAGGTATAACTGACATACAGCTGGGCATGGTGGCCCGTGCCTGTAATCCAAGCGCTGGAAGGCAGAGACCAGGGATGACTTGAGTTCGCAGGTTCGAGACAACCCTGGGCAATATAGCGAGACCTGGTATCAAAAAAGCAGCTGGGTGTGGTGGTGGGCGTTTGTAATCCCAGTTACCTGAGAGGCTGAGACTGGGGATCACTTGAATCCGTGGGATCAGGACTAGCCTGGGCAACATAGTGAGACCCACGTTAAAAAAAAACAAAAAAACAAAAACAAAAAACTGACATATCACAATACAGGTGCACAATGCAGTGATTCGATATTTGCATCTACCATAAAGTGAACAACACTATTAGCCCTTTTAACGTCACCTACCATAGTGACCAAGTATTCTTTTTCTTGTGATGAGGACTTTAAAGATTTTTTTTCTCTTAGAAGTTTTCAATACACATGGCAGTATTATTAACTATAATCACCATGCTGTACCTAACCCCCCAGGATTCATTTTATGGGTGACTTTCTTCATCCATTTCACCCCCACCCCACTTCCAATCTGGAAACTACCAAATTGTCTGTAGCTCTGAACAGGGTTTTATTTATTCATTTTGGTCTTTTTGTTTTGTATTTTTTGTTTTTTTAAGAGGCCACATATCAGTGGGATCCTATGGTGGTTGTCTTAGTTCGCTTGACATAATGTCCTCAAAGCTCATGTGAATTGTTGCAAATAACCGCCATTCTTTCTGACAGCTGAGTAATATTTCATAGTGCGTATAGAGACATTTTCCTTAGCCATTCATCCCTATATGGACACTTAGCTTGTTTCTCTATGTTGGCTACTATACATAATTTGCCATGAAAGTGGTGTCTTTTTAGTAGTAGCTTTGTCTTCAGAAGCACATCCAGAAGTGGGGCTGCTCTATCACGTAGTAGTTCAATTTTCAGTAGTCTGAGGCCCCACCATACTGTTCTCATATAGTGACTGCCTCAATGTACATTCCCACTGACCTTGGACAATATGATGGTCCTTGTTATTGACTGTCTTTTTGATAATGGCCTTTCTCAGGTGCAGGTGGTCACTCCTTGTGGTTTGATTTGCATTTCCCTGGTGATTAGTGATGGTGAGCATCTTTCCACTCCCACTGGCCTTCTGCATGTCTCCTCTGGAAAAAGGTATTTTCACACGTTCAGTTTCATTTATTATTTATTTATTTAGAGACTAGGTCTCCCTATGTTGCCCGGGGTAGTCTCAAACCAGGGACTCGAGCGCTTCCTAGCCTCAGCCTCCCAAGTAGACATGTTCTGTTTTAATTGGATTTTTATTTTTATTGTTGTTGGCTCTTGGTGTATATAAGCTCTTTACATATTTTGGACAATAACTCCTGATCAGGTATGTGATTTGACATCTTTTCTCACATTTACTAGGCCACCTTTTCATTTGGTTGGCTGTTTCCTTGACAGTGATAAGACCTTTTTCTTTGATGTATCTCACCTGCTTATTTTTGCATCTGTTACTTTTGCCAGTTTCCTCTTTTTTATATTTTTTTCTTACATCATTGTTCATTTTTGTGCAATAATTGGGTTCTCTCAAGTATAGACCCTGTAGTTCTGCCACCCATCACCAGCCACTCATCACTATATTCCCTGTGTTCTTCTGTTCCCTGTTCTGATCCCCTTCTCTCCTTCTCCTTCACTGTATGCCTCAGATCTTGGTTAGTTTGCTAGTTTTATCTTTTTCTTGACCTTTCATTTCATCTTTCTATATTCTGCCTCTAAGTGAAACCATCAATGCTTACCCTTTTTCTTCTGACTTATTTTGGCTAGCACTTCCAGTTCCACCCAACAGCCTAGATATGGAAATAACCCAAATGCCACAAAACAGACAAATGGATCAAAACGTTGGAGTATATTTACACAATGGAATATTATTCAGTTTCCTCTTTTTGTAAGGACGCCACTCCTATTCAATTGGAACTTCCCTCCTTACCTAATTTTAACTTGATTTCATCTGCAACCATCCTCTTTCCAACCATAATCATGGGTCCCTGGAGTTATTCTCATCATATGGGAGAGGTGGGCAAATTCTACCATAATAAGCATTTATGCACCTCCAAGTAAAAAGTCTTTGTAACACAAGCCAAAGCTGAGTGACTCCATCCATCGCGGGGAGTGGGGGGGTGGAGCAGCAGCAACCACAACTGCACCCCACAATGACTTAGAGATAGAACTGGGGGTGCGACATGAACACAGGTCCAGCCCAGGAGGATGACAGTCCATCACACCCGTGTTTGCGCAGCTCCAGGCAACAAGCAGCAGTTTGGCCTCGTGACTATGCTTGTTCCCAGCATGCACAGCGGTTGGGAGATGGCGCCTCCCTGTTGGGAGAACCGGGTTGGGAGGTGTCATCATGGTGCATTCGTCATCTCTAATCCTGACCAAGAGGGACGACGCACCCTTTTGCCAAATATCCTAGGTTTCTGCAAAATCTTGCCAAATATCCACCTAGAAACTGGATGGCAGGAAATGGAGGTGGCCATGGAGGTAGCTATGTAGTGAAGCTGTGTGTCTCTCACTAAGGTGCCACATATTGGACAAACTTCCCTCCTGTATGGGAATTAATTAATGGCACCTCTTTTGTACAGCCTGCTGGAGGAGTGTGTATTTCTTTTTTTAAATAATAAGTACTTATTATTATTAGTTGTTTTCTGCATTGAATTTTTTTTATTTTTAAATTAAAAAATTTTTTTCTTTTATTTCATATCATTATCTACCCCAGGGTTCTCCCACCACCTTTTCACCCATGAACCATCATATTAATAATGCCCACCCCACTCCCTCTGTCATGCTCCATGCTTCAATTTTGCTGAGAGTCAGTTTTAAATTTTTCTTGTCTGTGTGTTTCTTTGTTTCCCCTTTATCCCTCATATAAGTGAGACCATCCAATATTCCTTTTTCCCCCAACTTATTTCTGCTAATATGATTCCTTCTAGCTCCATCCATGTTGCTATGAATGGCATAAGTTTGTCTTTTTGATTGCGGAATAGTATTCCACTATGTACATATATCACAGTTTTCTGACCCATTTGTCTGTTTTGGGGCATTTGAGTTGTTTCCATATCCTGGCTATTGTAAATAGTGCTGCGATAAACATCCAAGTACAGGTATCTTTTTGAATTAGTATTTTTGTGTCCTTTGGGTAAATTCTCAGAAGTGGGATTACTGGATCAAATGGTAGTTCCATTTTCAGTAGGTTGAGGATTCTCCACACAGATTACCATAGTGGCTGAACCGGTTTGTATACCCACCAGCAGAGTAACAGTGTTCCTTTTCTCCATATCCATGCCAGCATTTGTTGTTGCCCATTTTTTAATATGGGCCATTCTTACTGGTGTGCTTCTCTGGTTTTTTTTCATTCTTTAAAGAAATATCTAATAATTTTATTTTTTACTGTACACACACATCATATTGTTGTATACCTCAAAGTTCTAACATTTTTACTTCGCGACACCTCAGAGATTTGGCAGGTTCAACTAAGGACCTCTGCAATAAAGCAACTATCACAATAAAGCAAATCATATGAATTTTTTAGTTTCCCAGTGCAGATAAAAGCATATCTACTCAATAGTCTGTTAAGTAGGCAATTGCATGATATCTTAATAAACATACATATCAGTTTGAGTTCCTGCTTTCAGCTCTTGGGAGCATATGCCTAGGAGTGGAATTGCTGGTTCATATGGGAGGTAATTCTGTTTGATTCTTGGAGGACCCATGGAACTACTTTCCATTCCATTTTATGTTTCCACCAGCAATACCTGAGAATCTCAATCTTTCCTATATCCCTCCTGTGCTATTGTCAAGGGTGAACCAAATGGGTGTGAAGTATCTCATTGTGGTTTCTGATGGTATCTCTTTAGTCTCATTGCACCAATACCCTTGAGATGACCTTTCCCAGCTGCCCATTTCAGAGATAGGGCAACAGTCAACTAACATGCCAGGTGATCGGGACAATGGACAGTACCAGTCTGTGTAACTGTGTCTTCTGTCGTGGAAGTGCCTATTTCAGGGAAGTCTGCAGATCATCTTTCTAAGGAAGTAGAGAATAACCTCTTCACATCCTAGTTCCAGACTGTCCTTATTTGCTTAAATTGAGGTCCGCTCGCCTGTCTCCACCACCAGTGGGCTAGTCATTTCTTTAGCCTTTCTCAAAACATAGTATTCCATGTCGCCCTCAAAGACTCCTATTCTTCCCCCAATGTTTCATTTGCTTCCATTTCTGAGGGCAACAAAGACGTGACCCTAAAGGAAGGACAGTTGCTATTCCCTGGCAGGGCTCCCAGGACAAACCCTCCTGAGAGAACCCCTCCTTATCCTGCCCCCCACCCACCCCATGCCTGCAGTCAAGCTAGGTTGGCCCAGTCCATAGAGGTGGGGAGATGATAAATGCCCCTTCTTGAGGACACCCCCAAAGTACACCCACCACCTCTTACCGCAAGGGCAGGTGGAGAGGCTTCGGAGGGAAGGAGGCTGGGAGTTATGATTGCTTATCGGAACCCCCTTCCGCCCTCCAAAGAGAAGCTTTTGGGATGTTACTTTTCTATTGCCTTTGGGGAGAGAATGATCTAGTGTAAATGGAACATTTATCTACACTGGAAAACCAAGCTATTCATGTGATTCTCCGTGGTGATCTTGGTTTTACACTGATCTGAACCTGAACCCTGTGGATCTGAGATGGGCCTGGGCACCATAGAGATATTCTCCATGGTTCAAAGTAGCAGATAAAATACCTGCATATGTTGCATTTTCATGGACATTTTGGGGGAAATAGTCAAACATGAAATGCATTCAAACCATTCAGCTAAGGAACATTTTATGATGCCTGGGATCTGTACATGGTTTGTATGACTAGTGAAGAAAGGTTTCTCCACCTCCCAATTTAGGTTGTCCTTCCTTCCTTCCTTCCTTCCTTCCTTCCTTCCTTCCTTCCTTCCTTCCTTCCTTCCTTCCTTCCTCTCTTTCTCTTTCTTTCTTCCTTCCTTTCTTCTTTTTTCTTCTTCCTTTCTTCTTCCTTTCTTCTTTCTTTCTCTTTCTTTCTTTCTTTTTTTTTTTTTTTGAGACTAGGGCTCACTATGTTGCCCAGAGTCATCTCAATCCTGTGGACTCAAGCAATCCCAGGACTCTTGCCACCCAGCACTTGGACTACAGGCACGTGCTGCCATGCCTGGCTATGCTGGTTTGAGTGGAGAGACAACTTTCTCCCTTACCAGCCACCCCCCCTCCCCAATGACTTATGGGCTAGATAAGGTGAGCTCGCACCCTCCACGTGCCTGAGCAACCCTGAGCTGTCTGACATGGCATGAGTCAAGTCAGGGAGTTCCACAAACATAGGCCTGATCCACTCTGGAACCTGGCAGTCCCAGAAATCATACCAAAAACCTCCCTCTACAGATAGGTAGGAGGCAGGTGGAGTTAGAGAAGAGTGGAAGCTGGGAGCAGAGTTGGGTGGATTAGAACCTACTGCTATTCTGGAGAGCTCAAATCCTCTTTTTTCCACTTTGATTTAAAAGCTCAGTTAGAAGCAACAGTCAAATCACCTCCCACTGAGGAAGATCCTTTCCCCACCGCTCAGGTTACCAGCTGCCTGACTACCAAGACCATCCCTTTCAATGAACTTTCACCTTGGAGTCAGTCTTCTTGAACTTGAAGGAGAAATGATTAGTTTCCACCTTAATAACTCAATCTTTATGCTCATTTTGCAAAAAGGATATTTTTCATTAAGAGTGTATCACATGTTCTTATTTTTATGACATAACATGGCATTGTGACATTCTATATGTTGCAGGTGTGTGTCAGTGTCTATATTTTATTGCAACTCACCACTGGAAGTTCCATTCCTTCCCTCACCATACAATCTGCCTTCTAACCCTGTCACCCCATACCTCCTGGTAACCACCAATTTGGTCTCAGAGTCTCAGTTTATTTTTGTTTTATTTGGTTGGTTTGTGTATTTTCTTTGGGTCCCATGGATGAATGAAGTCAAACTCTGTCTTTCCCTGACTTATCTCACTAGCCTAATTCCTTCTAGGTTCAAATTCCTAGCTTCATCATTCCTTCTGGCTCCAATTACCTTTCATGTCAAACAAATGATAGTCACCAACTCTGCCCAGTCCTCACCTCCCAACCACAAGTCCAAGCAAGGATTCTAATCTGCTCAAAACCTGACTGTGATTTGTTCATCTTGAGACGATCCCAGTTTTATCATTGGCTCCTAGGACTCTTGCGTGAACAGAAGGGGTGGGGGTATAGAGAGGCTTGTGGGGTGGGTGGGTAGGAGAGGGGTAGGGCAGGGGGGCTGGGAGGAGGGGGGAGCAACTGGACCACGTGACTCCATGGGGCAACTTCTTTTTTCTGATTCAGCCAGATTCTACCAGGTGAGGCTACAGGTTTGTAACTCCATTGCTCACCCGTTGGGGGATCTGGCTCCAGCCAGCATTTCTTCACCAGTCCAATTGGCAACTCTTCTTGATGGGTGCGGCTTTCTGGGGTTCCTTGGGCTACAATTGAAATAAACGAGTCATGCTGTGCTTCCATTTCCATTTCTGAAGCCCTCAAAGAGTAGGGAGACAGGATCGTTTGCTCAGGTCTTAAACGCCTCCCGCATTTTGGCAGCCTTGGGAGGTGGGGCTGGGGCGGGGGAGGGGGGAGAGAGTCGCAGGTACAATCTGCCTATCCTCATCGTCTCAATTAATTCAGCCGAAAAGTCTCACTCATATTCAGCAGCAGTTAAAATAGGCTGTGATGAGAGCACGACAATTTCCAACTAAACCAGAGGATAATTAGAAGTGCCCTGTAGCCGGCAAGTCAGTGCTTCAATTTATTTGCTGTTTATTACCCAGTCCCTGCCCCCTTGGGCGTAATGACTGTAAAACCTTGCCGGCTGCTTCCCGGGGTTTGATTTAGTGCCGTAAATGGGGCTCAGAGAGTAGATTAAGCTGGAATGTGATCAAACCTTATTTGCAATCCGATTATACAAACTGCTCCTTGCACTGACCAGATTGAAGTAATTTCCCTATAGAAACGTTACACTCACTTTGGTGTAAAAATGATTAACATTTCCTGACTGGAGGTCAGCTTTTCACTTCCACCCTAATCCTTCAGCAGGCAACGTGCCCATCTTTCTCGGCCCTTGTTGTGTCTTCGCGCCCGGTGGTATTTCACCAAGGCCTGGCATGGCAACCGATGTTTAGAAAAACAAAATTGGGAGAAACCTCTCAGGCTTACGGTGATGAATGATGACAATAAAGAAATACTCGGGAGATTTATGGCATATTTTCTTTGGGGTGGATTGTTCAACCTATTGACAAGCTTAATGATCTAATGGAGAGCTATTAGGGACCTTCAAAGACATTTCCATCGCCTCCTGGAAAGGGCTATGGAGAGACCTAGAAGCCAGCGGTCCTGGGGCAAGTTGTGCCCTCAGATGGTGTGATTTGGGGGGTGGGGGGTGGAGCATGAAGGTGGCTGCATTCATCCCTGAATCGCCCGTCAAAAATACTGGTTTTTTCCTCTTTTGGATATTCATCCACATAGGGTGTCTGGGGTCCGGGTCGTCTCCCCCTCTTCTTTGCCGTATCAGGCTTTCTAGATGCGGAAAGCAGTTTGCTTACCATTAGCCTGTGCTAATCAAATGCAACCAAGTACAGGCCGAGCACTGAAAGCAAACGCTTGGCTCCTCGCATATTTTTTGTGACAATCAAAGAAAATATTTGAGTCTGAAATTCATTATCATAGCCCAGCTCGAATCCCCGAAATGGCATGTTTCCTTGTACAACATATTTAAGCTGATTTTCTTCAGACGGTTCCAGCCTTAACCCTTTAGGAACCACACACTCTCTATATTGCAGGCTTCAGCTGGGTAATTGAAAAAAAACAAAAACAAAAAAAACAAAAGCCTGGACAGCAGAGGTTCATGATCTTGGGGGGTATTTCTAATAATATTTGGGTGATTGAAAAGGATGCAGATGCCACTGAACCAAAAAGGGGCACCCTTAGCTAAATTCTTTCTAACACTTTTTTTTCATGCGTGTGACATGTCAATGGACTATCAATTAAATGCCTAGTCTGTGCAGGGTGGAGGGCTGTTTTTTGTATTTTTTTTTCTCTGTCAAAAAAGACCTTCACCAGATCAGGAAATGGTAGAGGGAAAATGAAAAACAAAAAAAAACTTAACTGTGTTGCAAAATTTCTTTGGATTCCACAGTCTACAGACTGGCTGGGGAAATGACCTCAGATTCTTGGCCACAAAGCTTCAGCAGCATTCCTTTCTTTCCAGGAATCACTGAACATTTGTGGGTCAGAAGGTACAATACATAATTAGACCTTCCCCAAATGGGGGCGTGTGTGCATATGTACATGTACGTGTACGTGCATGCGTATGTATGTGCATGCGTATGTACATGCATATGCATATGTATGTGCATGTGTGTATACTTCATATGGGAAGCGTTTACATGAACAATTAGAAGTCCGCAGATCCATAACAAGAAGCGTCTGCATGATTTACTATCTCCCTTGATAGCCGTGATTCATTAATCATTTAACATTTCTAATTTATTAATGATTCAGAATGAGGGCTATTACAAGGCATTCCAATATTCAGTCTTCATTTTGTTATAAGAATAACATTATTATGAAGTTTGAGAAAACAGTGAAATGAACACAAACCTCAGGAGCAAAACTCTCTCCGCACTAATAAAGTAATTCTGCCTGTGGCCTTTGGCGAAGACAGCAGTAGTAACACAGAAACACACAGCCCCTCACATCAAGCCAAACTCCAACTTACGGTTTCTGTTTGTTTTTTGAATTGTGACACAGGCGACAGGTGGGGTGGGGGGAAGGAAGCAGGATACACCTGAGCAGCTGCAGTTGCTCACCTTTCCCAGATCATTAATCACCCAACCCAGGTACCTTGGGGCTACGGGCGGTCTTTCTCATGGTCCTTGCTATAAACCTGGATTTCAATTTAGTTCTTTCTGCAACCTTAGCCCCATCCCCTGAGAGATGGGAAAACAGTTGACTGGGGAGCTTATAGGTTCCCTAGAGCCTAGAACTAGCTTTTGGGAGAAGCAAGAATCAAGATCTCCCTCGTGATGGATGGAGAGGATCGCTCTCCTCCTGACACACTCCATGTTGGTTCCACCCTGAGCTTGGAGGAATGGGGCGTCGGCAGCCATCTTCTCTGAAATGTGGAGCTGAAGTTCAACAGACAACCTGGGGTAGAGATTACCTGCTGTGCTCCCCACCCACAAATACAGAACTGGAAGTTGGGGGTGGGGGGGGCTTTCTGGGCTAGAGAGCATTTCACTTTCTCATTCTCTCACCAAGAACTGTTTCCATGACTTTCTCAGAATGGCCAAGTTCTCCTCTTGTGACCTGAATTTTTAGAAGAGTAATTTCTAAGGAAGTTGTCAGGAAAATGGCACACCGAGGTGAGTCTAGGGAACATGATTAGCAGCCACTCGATTCAAAGACACTCTGACTGAAGACCGTATTTTCTAGACGTGTATTCTTACATTATCCCACCTTCAGGGAAAATGCAAGGCTGGAACAAGATGTGAAATTTATCTCAAATGCAACAGCTCTGAAAATGTCTTACGAGTAATGCTTTGTTGGCACAAATAAAACATTTTCACATTGAATATAAAGAGCAGGATCTGTTTCTACTTCTGCCCTATGTCCCAGAGGTCTTCCTGCTTCATGTTATGCATTTTTACCAAGTGTGCTGACTGGCTCATTTTGTAGGCCATGTATAAAATAAGTAGCATATGTATTAGTTCTAACCTACAAAGTCCTGTGGGCAAATACTCTAAAAATCATGGATTCGGAGAACATACTTATCGATTCTGCCTGGTCTCTGTTTGTGTATCTTGATCTATTCGTTCAGGTCTTGACCCATTGAAGTGAGTTATGTGTCAGCATCAGAAGATGGAGTCCTCTAACTAAACTTGCAAATATAAGCATTGAATTGAAAGATGAATTATTTTGGTGATACATGAAGTTGGGAGCCATCTTAGATTATTGTAGAATACAGTTAGGCTCTGCTGTTTCTGCTCTCTCATGTATTCCCATATAGTCACTTTAAATAATCTTAAAGTGACTGCTTTCACTTCTTGATGTACAGCCCCTGGCGGCCCACCCTTGAACTCTTGGATGTGTGACAGTGTATTCTATCCACAACTATTCGCACGGCTCTTCACCAGCGGAGAAACTCAGAGTATACACCCAGTGCTCGGAGTCTCAGATTCGGGGCCCCTTTCACCCCACACACCCAGCCCTGGTTTGTTCCTGGTGCCCTCTGGCACTAGAACAAGAGAATTAATTTTTAAAGTAGTTTCCGATCATGTCAGAAGTTTAGCTTTTATTTCTAGTAGCTTGAAAGTGGATGTTGCTGACTCACTCATGAATAAAAGCAAATAGCTTCGCTACAAAAGAGGGAGTTGATTTTCCAAGACAAAGAAAAACCCAACAGAGTAGAAGAGAGGGCTTTGCTCTTTCTCCCTCTCCCCCACCACCTCCCACCAACCTCGGTCATCCTCTCGCTGCTCTTTCTTCTTCGGTTCTTCCCTCCCTCCCAATCTGGATATGTTCAATGTCTGCTGTATAAAAAAACAAACCAAACAAACAAACAAAAAAAACCACAACTTTCTAAAACAGCAGACAAAAGGAACAAAGGAGAACAGAGAGGTCTAGACAGAATATTGTTTTAGTGTCAAAGGCTTAAGAAAGGTAAAAGGCTGTTTTTGCCAAAGTATATACAGACATTGTGTGGAGTCTCCAGGCAGAAATCGTCTGTGGAGCAATGACAGGACACAGGTAGCTCATGGGAATAGGAATTCTCACCCATGACTCCTTTGGTTTATTTGAAGTAACATTACCTGATATTATTATATATGTTTCAGGTGTGCATCCGTAAGACACAACTTGTCTATGGACTACATTTAGTTACCAGTAAAGTCCGATTCTATCCTTCATCATATCAGTGTCCCCTTTAACTGATTTACCACCAACCCTTCTGTGGGATGTGGATGTAGACCGAGAGATATGCCTTAGATAAAGGAACACCTTTATCTCGTCCTCTCTGGCACACTAGACATGGTTACCAGCAAGTCTCTTATCTGTAACAGCAGCCCCCCTAACCTTTTAGGAATGTTCCACTGAAGAGACACAAGAGACATGTCCTTGGAATGATGAGTTTACCTCCACAGGTATTTTTCCTGTTTAGGCAAAGTATCCCCATCCTCATGCCTACGTGTCACATATCTTGGGATCCTGGGCTTTTTCCTTCCTCATTACCTCATTGTGATCATTCTTTAGCAAGGTATGAAAGAGACCCCAAGTCCTAATAAAGACATATTTGGAAATGCTTCCCAAATCTCCAATCTGTGAGTTGGCCTCAAAGATCACTATTGATCTCTTCCATCTCAATCTACTTCATTCCCACATGGAACTCTTAACACACTTCCTCCTTCCCTTCTGGTCACCACTCATTGATGTTAGAATCTAAAAATTGTCTTGTCTTAATTTGTCCACCTACTTGTTTTCTCCTAACGTCATATCATAGTGCTACCACACGGTGTCTATCCGTCCCTCCCAAGATTATTTCACTCAGCATAATTCCCTCAAGATCCATCCATATTGCTGATAATGAAAAGATTTTACCTTTTTATGGCTGTGTAGTACTTCGTAGTGTACGTATACTGCATTTTTACTCATTTGTCTGGTAAAGGACACCTCAGTTGTTTCTAGCTCTTGTCTGTTGTGAGCAAAGTTCACATGGGGATTCCTTTATCTCTGCATATTAGCATTTGGATATTTCAGTAGATATGTGAAAGCTTCCTGGGTTCCACTGCTCTTTATTATGGTGATGGCCAGAATTCTGTCTTCTCCTTCCTTAAAGTCAGCTGGGACTGTCTTAGGAGAACCCTGACAACTTGCCATTAAACCACCAAGACGGCTCACTTCTGAGTCAAGCTGGAAAGCTTTTGAGGCGTGACTTCCCCCACCCTACCCTTCACATTGAACTAGAAGTCTGAATTTGAGGTTTTCCAAATGACTTCTCCCTCACCACCTTTCCAGTTCCTTGTCTGCCCCAGGTCTCACCCACATGGCCCATGTGAGTGTGTCATGAACAGCTATGTATAGTGAGCTCTAACTCTGCATCTCTGTGATATTTCTGTGACTGTCACACTGAATCCTGGATTCCTTCACTAAGTGATGACTCCCAATGGCACCATGGCTCAACCAGCTCTTGCCAGAGATTGCCATGTTCCTTCGTGGCTTTCATGGCTGCAGGAAGGACTCCATGGCAACAAGAGCTGCATCTATGGCTGGCTTCTGCTCCATTTTTTGGCGTTACTTCCCCAGTGGGGAGACTGAGATGTTAAAAGGCCAGAAAGCAAAGGAAAACACCCTGATTTATTCTATTTGGTTCACAGATTCCCTTCAGGAACCAGGACATTGCAGGACTTCTGATGCAGTGAACAGGCTGGTTTGGTAAGCTGGAATAAAGTCTGCTTTGGGAATTGTGGCCATAATCATCAGCTGGCCTGGCACACACAGCATCTTGATTTTGGGGGTCAGAGTTTCTAGGGAGTCCAGGGCAATCATTCTGGAGCACACCCTGCCTGGATCTTTGGGGAGCTTCTGGCAGGCGGAAATCCAAGAGCAGCCAACTCAGAGTCGTTATTGCTCATTAGACTGGGGTGGGCCAGGGCCTTCCTTGTGGTGTAGCCTGCTCTTGGGGACAGCTAGGACAGTCACATGCCTCCAGTGGCTCTGTGTGTCTGCAGGATCTGCTGTCAGAGGGCCGCAGCAAAGGAAAAGACACTGGGAGAAGATACAAGTTGATCGTTTTGGTTTGGTTTGGTATCTCTAGGAGATAATGGATCCTGGCTGAACCCGTCATGACAACTCGCGTTGTGTCTGTGAGTTCCACCATCCTTCCACCCCTGGTACGTCCACTGGCGTGCGTGGCTATTCGTCTCAATGAAACTGGGGGGAAGTAACGACGCGAGTGGGAGGACGCATCTCCCAGGCCGCAGTTGCTGGCTGATGCCACAGCTGAGAGCGATGCTGTGGTGGGTCCTCGCAGATGCAGCTGCTGCGGGGGCAGACAGTCCGGCGCTTGTCCTTCGTGACAATGGCAGTGACCGCGGCCCAGCTGCTGCCCAGCAACGCGGAGCCGCCGAAGGCCGGAAAACATCTCACCCACGTTTCTGCCAAGCGCTTACGTAACGCCTCTCCGCAGCGGCTTCCTCAGGACACGCGGGTGCCCTGGTCTCACCTTGCCTGGCCAGGAAACGCACGAGACCCCGCGTGCAGGGCAGAGCTGTGCCCACCCGCCCGGGGCCCCAAACTGCACATCATCTGCTGCTACGGGAAGCAGGAAAGTATGTATCTATGTCAATATCAATACCTATCTATCTCTCTGTCTCTTCATCTGTCTCTGTTTATCTATCTAGCGCGCTCTCTCTCTCTATCTCTCTATCTCTATCTCTATCTATCTGTCTATCTGTCTATCTCTCTATCTCTCTACTGTCTGTCTATCTATATCTGTCTATCTATCTGTCTATCTCTTTATCTGTCTATCTGTATCTCTCTATCTTTCTCTGTCTGTCTGTCTCTCTATCTGTTTATCTGTCTGCCTGTCTGTTTTTCCATCCCTTTGTCTATCGCTCTTGCTCTCACTCTTTCTCTCTCGCTCTCAACTCATTTCCTGTAGTCAGATCAGTCTTGAAAATTCTTTCAGTGGTGATGTCTCCCAGGAGGGTACGCCTCTCCCGAAGCATCTTCTCTGTCCCTCTACGAGGGAGAAAAGAAAGCACAAGAAGCAGCGCCAGGTACAAAGGCCCCTTTTCTACTCTAGCTAGAGATGTGAAATACCAGGAGGCTGTAGAGTTGCCCTCTTTAGCCACGCGCCTGGGAAAATTTGCACCAAACTCACTTTGACTAAACAGAAAATGTTTGGAAGGGTTCTTCAGGTCTATTTAAGCTAATACTCTTACGTATTTAAGCTAGTACTCTTATTCATTTATTAACCCATTTGCTTGTACGTTATGTAATAATTTGAGCATTGAAAATAATAAATAATTCATCCCAATGTCTGCACACTGGATTTATTCCAGTGCTGGCGTTCTGTTCTCTCTCTCTCTCTCTCCCTCTCTCATAAACAAAACTTACACCTGTAACTGAAAGTCCCATTGTTTCCTGTCCTCACTTTTTTTTTGCTACTTTCCCCACACATGTAGGTCAAATATTGCCATAGTTGATCCCATGTCTTTTAAACAATTCATCCTTTTCTTCTTTTGTCTTTTTTTTTTTCCAGAGACTAGGTCTCGCTATGTTGCGCAGGGTAGTCCTGAACCCATGGACTCAAGTGATCCCTAACTTCAGCCTCCCAGGTAGCTGGGATTACAGTTGTGTGCCACTGCACCTGACTTTTCTTCTTTTGTCTTTTAAGTTCTTTAATTGCAAAAAAAGAAAGTTTTTTTCACTTCCATGTAGTTAACTTGTATCATCTTTACCTTTGTTTTTAAGATTCTTCCCACTACCATTCTATGTAACCCTTATCCTCAGAGATCTCGTTTTATGTGATCAAATCATCTGCTATAGAAATGGCCAGTATTTATCATCCTAACTTACTTTGCTGTACATAATTCTCTCCATTTTGTTGAAAATGGCTCCAACTTATCCTTCTTTATGCCTGCATAGTACTCCAAAGTGTGCATGTGTCACATCTTCTTGACCCAGTTATCTGTCAATGGGCATTTAAACAGATTCCATGTCTTCACTGTTTAAATAACACTGCTTGAACATTGTGGAATGTGGGCATTGTGTTCATGGTTCCATATTCTGTGGATACGTACCCAAGAGTAGGACTGCCGGGCCATACGGTATTTCCATTTTAGTTTTTTAAGGCAAATTTAGATCATTTCCCACATTCACCCATTTACATTTCCAGCAACGGTGTAAGTGGGCTCCTTTTACTACGCATCCTATCCAACACTTGCACGTGTTGATTTTTAACATGTTCCATCCTCACAAGTATCAAGTGGGATCTTGTAGTTTTAATCAGCAGCTCCCTTGTTAGAAATGACAATGAAGAGCTTTCTGTAGCTCTTTTGCCTTCTTCAGAGCCTCTTTGGTGAACTGTCTGTTCCTCTCTGCTTCTCATTTATTATTTATTTCTTGATGGCTGAATTGTGTGAGTTTTTCAACTGTATCTTGGATTTTAATTCTTGTTCTGTTGTCTACTGTGGTGAATATTGTGAATATTTTCTCCCATTCTCTAAGGTTTCTTTTTATTTGTCATATAATTTTCTCCTGTATAATAGGTTTATAGCTTGAGGTCATCCCCACAGTTTATTTTGAATTCCATTGCCATAGGAATTGAGTCAACTAAACTAGCTCACTGCTGATATCATGGAAGGTATGACTCATATTTTCTTCAGTGTTCTTGATTGTAGCAGGTCTTATATCTACCCTTTCATACATGTGGAGTGCATTTTGGACACGTAATTCAACTTCATTCTTTAATATGTGGCTTTCTAATTTCCCCAGCACTCTTTGATAAAGAGACTGTCCTTTCTCCAGTTTCTGGTCAAGACTGCTTTATCTTATCCCCACATCTTCAGCACTCTTTTTTTTTTTTTCCAAGAAAAGAAAACCAGCTGACCAGATCAGGACAACTCTGGCTCATGGTCAAGGTAGCTTTGGTATCTTTGTCTCCTGTCTTTCTGCTTTGTGGAGTGTTTCCTGGACTTCCCAAGCAAGCTCGAAGCACTTATCTGCCTCTATGTTTTCTTCCTCCCTACAACATCTGTGTCTTCATCCCTGGTACGTAGCACAGGGCCAGTTACTCTCTGCTGTTTATTCAGGAGAGGTTGGTCATTCTTCCCTGAGTGTCTGGTGCTATGCAATAGGATAAATCCAGAGCAGTGACCCACACACCACCCCTGCCTTCATCGGGTCATACTCTACCATAGCTACACAATATGTACGTCTGATGAGTCTAGAAGGCATGCTAAATGAATCATCCAGACAAAGACAAACACTGTATAATTTCACTTATATGTCAAAGAGAAACAACATTAATGAGCAAACAAAGCAAGATAAAAATAAACACAGACTATTAGACCAAAATAGTCATTACCAGAAGGGGAGAGAGGAAGGTAAGTCAGAGAAAAGATGTCAATTGTATAGTTACAGAACTTACTCTTTGGGCAGTGAACATAATGTAGCATCTATATAGATGTTGATTTATAAGACTATATATCTGAAACCTACATAATGTTATAAAATAATGTATCTTCAATAAAAGATTTTTAAAAATCTGAATGAGTGAATATAGATTCACCTACTTACAATAATGTCAAACTATCATATGGTAGTGTTGACTGACACATTGGCAATGGAAAGACAAAACAAAACAGGAAGAAGTGGAAAATGTTGAAATTCACTGGTCTCAGCCAGTCTGTCTTTAGTTATTTTTAGAAATTGATGTTTATGTGTCAGCCAGTGAAGCTATATAACAAGAGACTTTTGTAGCTAATGTTTAATTGTTTATTATTTAACGCAATTGTTTGCAGAATTACATTTTTTTTTCATGAGATAACATTTCTCTATAATGATGTTGACTGGGGAGAGAGGCGGTAGTCGCACAGAAGCTTGTTCACTGCTGGGTAAAGGCAACTTGGAATTAAGAATAAAAATCATTACGTAAGGTTTTTAATTTTAAAAAATGTGGGTGGACTAGATAACTGGGTGACCTTAGCTGCATTCGGTAATAATCCTGAGTTTATTTCTGTCTTAATGATGACACCCAGGCAAGGGAGTACCTTTGTGGTCCTGATGAGGAGCTGAATAGATGACCCCAATATAGGTGTCACCTTGGCTTATGGACTCTTTTGGGCTGGAGGTAATCAGGTCTAACAGATCTGGGAAAGGTTTGTTTCATTTTAATCTCTTCCTCAAATGCCTAGAAGAATTTAGATAGGGATCCTATGCCAGGAAGAGAGATAACATTTTCCATAAAAATAACATATCTCCTTGGGAAACATTTGTTGATCAAAATATGCTCTTCTTATCTCTATGTGACTTGTCTTTCTCCCCTTTGAAGTCCCAGACCCCAAATCCACACCTCCTTAAGCTCAGGATGGTATATAACCCTCAATGGCTTGACTGGCTTTGATTGACACATCCCAGGTGTACAAAATTAATCCTCCCCCTCTTTGTTTTGATCACTAAATCAGTCAAAAGAACGTTGAGGGGGAGAAGGGGAAAGTTTCCTTCCACTGCAATCTTCAGGTGAGGTCCAAAGTCCCACCTCAGCCTTCCATCCGCAGCTGTCTAGCTTCTCTACCAACGGTGGAACAGAATTGGTAGGAATTCAAATGGATTGGCTGAGGTTGGAAGCAGGGAGCAGGGAGTGGGCTGTATTTGCATGTTAGTGTGATAAGATAAAATTGCACACCGTGTTTGCACACACTACTTTATAAGGAGATGTCTGTCTCTATAGGATGGACGTGGGGAAATGTGTCAGGAAGAGCAGAACATCCCAGCATTCTCTATAGCAGGCCTGTGTGCTTACTGCCTGAGCAGACCCCATGGGCTTTTGGATAAGTCACTTGTATTAAACCTGGACATGACAGGTTGTACCTTTTCATGTGAAAAAATGTAAGTATATGTCCTGGGATGATTCCTTATTGACTTGATGAGTTGAAAATGGAATTCATTCAAAGAAAATCATGATGGAGATGTTTGTTCTGCAAAGCTTTCCCACTGATATCCTCGGTGCCTAGGGCCCCTGTAGGCACCCAGTAGGAGCTGGTAGTCCTTATGGTCAGTGAGAGCCAGCTAAGCTGAAACAGAGGTTGTATTAATAGAGAAGATGGTGATTGTGGGAGATTGATGAGTTAATGAATGACCTCTTTCTCTGGCTAACATCTCTACCCCTGGAGAAGATTTGTGGGAACCAAAACCCTCATGAGAAGAAATTTCTGTAAAGGGGATTATTTCTGGAACTGTGACTGGATAACCTTCTTACTCTTCAGCTCAAGCCTCAAAGATGGCCACAAACTCATTAATACATAGAGGCAACCTCAAGCTAGCCACTAAGTAGTAGTAGATATGTGTGTGTGTGTGTGTGTTTGTGCACATGCCTATATGTGGATATATACACAAATGTGTGTCTCCTAGGAAGAAGCAACTCACAAATTTTTGTTCAATGAGAGATTTAATATTTTCAGTAAGATTTAACAACCGACAAATACAATATATTCATGTTGCTTTGATCAATTGAAATGAAGAAGAGTCATTATGATAATTCAATTAAAAAATTTCCAGCTTTAAAAAAATCATCTTAACTAATTTAAAGTGTAGCATTAGCAACATTAAGAGCACTGACAATGTTCTACCCCCTTCACCACCATCCACCTCCAGGACTTTTTTCTCCTCTCAAACAGAAGCCCTGGGCCCCCTAAATAATGACTCCCTATCCCTCTTCCCCCTGGCCCTGGGGGAGTCCCCAACATCCCTTCTGTCGCTATGAATTTGACCTACAGCAAGATGGTGTGATAGGCACATACATTGTGAAATGATTCTTGTTGTCGTGTGACGAGTTTTGACTTTAGGAATCTCGTGTGTGAAGTGCTCCTGTTTCCCAAGGCTTGGTGGGATTGCCTCGTGTGGAGTTGGGGGTAGAGGGAAATTTCTGGGCCTCCCCTTGGTATGCACCAGCCTTCTTCATCATGGTCCTGCTGGGGGTGAGTGGTTGATGGGAAGGAGCAACAAGCACTGGAAGATGACGCCCCCAGGAGCACAGGACAGAAGCATCAAGTCCTGGTTTCTGGGACTCTGGGATATGTTCTCTGCCCCATTTAACCCCTTGGAGCAGAGGGTCAGACCGGATGCCACCATTTCCTGCAGAGCCACGGGCTGGGAGGAACGTCCTTTTCTATCCACGCTTCTCACTATCAAGTACACTCTTCCGGCCTCAAAAGCCACGTCCCCTTTCTACAGTGCGAAATACATGGCCCAGCCACTCTCAAAGCTCTGTAAACAGCAGGGTTGCGAGCTTTTCCATTAGGACTATCTTCTAACAGGTGGGTTACTCAGAAAACTGCCAACTCTTCTTCAGGCTTATTTCACAAATTTCAGAGAAGAAAGTGCGATCTATAGTCTCCATCAGAAATGTGAAAACAATCTGGAGAGAATCTTCAGTAGATCAAGTGGATAAGGCAATTTGAGGCAATGTTTTTTTGTGTGTGTTTCTGCCAGTTTTCTGAGCTCTCAAATAAATGGCAGAACCCTGCAATAATGGCGACAGAAAAGAGCATGAGTCAACTTTTCCCTGTGAAGCAAATTTAGAAATATTGACCTTGACTTTAGTCAGTGAGGTGAAAGCCTGTGGTGAATTTCGCTGAGAAGTGGGGTGTCTCCGCATGACAGCTTCCTGGAGGTTGTTAAACATTTTGAGAAGATGCTTTAGTAGAAAGAACAAAAGCCTACAATGAAGTATGTACAAGAATCATCATGACCCCCCCCCCAAGAGAAGTTGTGGGTTGTTGTTTAGGCATAAAGAATAAGTTTTAGTTAAGTAAAACTGTCCTTTCCTTTTATGAAAGATGTCGTGCAAAGGAGTCTCTTTTTCCATCATATCCTTGAGACATCAATTCTGAGGTAAATTTTCCTCAAGAAAACATCATATTATCATGCTTTGATCTTTTCCTTCAACATCAGAAAACTTTCTTATGGTGATTGACCTAACCCATCAACAAGGAATTTCAACAAAAAATGACATGTTCAAACTCAAGCCTGGTGAAGACATAGCCATGTGAGAGCCCTCATGACATACTGTATCTCTATAAATTGATTCAGTTTTTAAGGAGAAAAGCCTGAAAATAATATATATTTAAAAACATTGAAGAAAGTAAATGTCCTTTTTATACTAGTTTACCACCTAAGGGAAGAGTCAGGGAATACAAAAGTAAGTGCTCATAGTACTTAGTCAGCCATTATTCTTGGTAGTGAAGAAATGGAGACTGTCAGCTCCTTTTAGACTCCCCTGACTCATGGAAGAATAGTGTTTCCTTAGAGGACAGGATGGAACTTGTCACTGCCTGGAGAAGTTGGAGGTGCTTGTAAAGTGGATAGTTTTCCGCTTATCTTTTACAGAATCTGATTCAGAAACCTTCCTTCTTCCACCTCTATTCACTGTCTGTTTTCATGATGCTCTTGAAGATTTTGGGGTGTAATGATGCACTCAAGTTACTTAAGCTGATGGGCACCTAGGTAAGGGGAAGGAAGAAACACAGACAGTTCAGGCGACAAGAGTAATTTCAGTCCATCATCCTTGTGACCCAGATTGTTGTATCTTTGTCTAGTAGATTGAATTTTCTGGGTCTCAGGATTACAAGAATTGGAGTTCCTGGGAATCTCTTGTGAAGAGGTGGTCTCCTCTCAGCCTAGTGAGCAGAACTGCAGACAGTTGTATCAGTGTTGACTGTTTCAAACTTTCTGAAACCTAATATTCCCTGTTTCTATAGATATCAATAAAGAGATCTGGGGCTCTTTACTCATCACCTTTATTGTGTTATTAAAGTGTGTGGTCATGAATAAGTTCTTTCTGGGTCACTCTGCCGTAGGTTAATGAGTTTTATAAATTTTCAGTTGGAGGTTTTGAACAAAGTAGGGACTTATTTTGACCCTAGTATTCAAGTCCTGCAAATACATACAGAAAAAATGTACAGGTTACAAGTGTGAAGTGTGAAGGGTTCTTCAAAGTGAAAACATCCATGTAATCTTAGATAAAAGAAATATAGAATGTGGCTAAAATATCAGTCTCCTTCATGCACCTTCCTCAGCCATAGCCACTGTTCTGACTTCTGCCATCACAATACATTAATTGTATATTTTGTTGAATTTAAGTGTAAATGGAATCATATAAAATGAACATTTTGATGATATTGGTTGACAACACAGCAGTGTCTTTTTTTTTAGGTGCTCTTAATTTAGGTTGGCAATGTCGGTTAATCAACAGAATGATGATTATTCAAGATCAATGGAGAAAGCAACTAGCTCTGAATGGCTTCTTGGTGCTACCTGGGATTAAGTCACAGTCACGACAGTGCTTGTCCGAGGGGGAAAATACAGTGACACATTATCACTAATTAGTCATTCAACGTGGATTCCATTTTTGAGTGAAGAGCTGCCGTCATAAACCTATGTCCTGAGACGATGGACT
Source organism: Uropsilus gracilis (assembly GCA_004024945.1). NCBI lineage: Eukaryota > Metazoa > Chordata > Mammalia > Eulipotyphla > Talpidae > Uropsilus > Uropsilus gracilis. The sequence continues at coordinate 23,148 of PVHY01007781.1, read as the reverse complement.
CAAGATGGTTGGCCAGTCTAAAGACATGATGGAACCACACCCTAAAATGGTGTGTCCCAAGCAGGACACTGCTCCTTGCTGCTGTGTCTCAGGCACAGACAGGGAGGAGAATGAAGAGCAGAGTATATGTGTGTGCTACTCATTCTTTTGTTCCTTCAATAAATACATATATCGGTCTCCTTCTGTGTGCCTAGCACTGAGTTACATGCAGGGCGCTCATTCTCAATCAATGCACTGGCTGGGAAGACAATGGCCGTGCTCCTGTTAATAAATAGAGAGTAAGAAGGGCTATGGAAATTACCTAAGATAAACTGTGCCTGCTTTAAAGATTTCCTGATATCCAGCCCTCAGTGTGTAATGAAAGGATCCTCAGCAAATATTGAGTGAGTATCTCTCAGCCATGAATCTAGAATGAATGGGCTTGGATAATGGCTCTCACTGAATAGATTGGTTGAAACTCTGAATGAATAGGCTTCCCCAAAGGCTGTGGAATTTGATGGAAACCACCACAGACCTAGAGTCCAAAAGGATATTTAGCATGCTACCCATTTGCCCTATGAGAGCCAGCTTTCCAAAGCAAAAGCAATAGGAAGGTAGAATCCATCAGTCAGATTGCTTTACCTTCCCTCAGCATGGCCCTTCTCTCTTGTGCCCTCTTTCTTCTGAATCCACAATCATTTTTGCTTAAATTGTTCAGAAAAAGCACCTAACTTTTCCTTTTCCTTTGACCAAAGAAATGTGGTCCATCAGACTTAACCAGTTTCTAGAACAATTTCTTCTATCTACTCACTCCATAAGGTTCATGTATTCTATATGATACATCAGTGTTTGGAACAACTAAACTTTGATCAGAAATGATTCAAGATCATAACCAACATGTAAGTATTCATTTTAAATTTTTAATTCTGAGAATTTACTAGCTACTAGTTGTAGGAAATGACAAACATTTTTTTTTTGCAGTGAACTTTTCATATACATACACCCAAGCAATGCAAAAGCAGTGCATCATTTCTCAAATTGTCACTTGGGATATTATTTGACCCTTTGGAATGTTTTCTATAGCAATTCCATGGTACAGGTCTTCTTAAACATGTACTGAGCCACAGTAAAGAGTCTTGAACATACACAGCCAATAGAGGGAAAAGATCGGCTTTCTAATTTCTCCTCCCTGTCTGTGCCTGAGATACAACCTCAGTTCCTACATGATGATCACTAACTCCCTTTATCACCATGTAATTTTATTATTTTCCATACATGGTGACTTGGTTAAAACAAAAGTGAGTTAAACAGAATAACACCTAACAGGCAACTTTGAACAAAACCAGAGGGGAAAAGGAGATATTTACATTGCTGTAAATCAATTGTAAGTGTAACACAGTCAATAATTTGGAAAACTCACATGATTCTTACCTATTTTTTCTTTCTTAAGCATTATTATATTTTGTACTAATAACTATGACTAAAATTACATAAAGCTAGTCCATTGAACCATAGTATGCTTGTGATGAGAGTGTATTTTAAACTCTTCATTAGCCAAGATACAGCACAAATAATTTCAAAGGTGTAAAAAAAAAAGAACTTAATTTAATAAGAAGAAACTCCAGGCTATGAGAATAGACACATAAAAACTGAGATCAATTGTTTTCCCATCACATATTATTTCACTGGTTTCAGTTAAATGCCTCGTGTTATCATGAGTCACCAAAGCAAATATTGTTTTATTGCACTATCTGCATAATAACACTTTATGATCTTTATCCTAATGACTTCTAAATAGTTGGTTTTCCTCCAGTATTTTCTAGTCTCTTTTGGTCTTAATTTTGAAAGTTTTTATAAAGTATAGCTATGAAAAGCAAAAATTAACATTTTTAAAAATCACTAGCTGAGATAAAGAATTAAGGCCTTGATTCTTATAACCAGTTTTGTTTAATTCCCTTTCAAACCCGATGATATAGTGATATGACCCACAAAGGCTATCTATGTGACATGCCTACTTCTGTTTGTAGGCATAAAACAGCTCCTCTTGTATAGGAGGAAACATGCAAAGGTCATCTAAAATTGAGACTCGCCAGTTATATCAAGTCTCCCCACTCTTGTAGTAAAGGTATAACATCTTGTGTCAAGTAGCACGTTTCTCCTTCAAAGAACTCCAAATACCAGCAGATCTTATAGATTCAGTGTGACCCTACCCCAGGTCTCATATTTCCCAACAATTCCAGAAACTGGGGAAAAGAAAATGATGGAATATCAAAAAATGAGGAGAACTAAAAAGATATTTCTGCAAAAGATATTGAGCATCAGTAATGCTCAACATCACTAATCATCAGGAAAATGCAAAGCAAAACCACAAGATACCATCTTATACCGGTAAGAATGGCCTGTATCAAAAAAACAGGCAACAACAAGTGCTGGAGTGAATGTGGAGAGAAAGGAACACGCTCAACACTGCTGGTGGGAGTGCAAACTGGTCCAGCCACTATGGAAGGTGGTGGAGGACCCTCAGACTACTGAAAATGGAACTACCATTTGATCCAATAATCCCACTTCTGGAAATCTACCAAAGGATACCAAAACATTACTTCAAAAAGACACCTGTACTTGGGTGTTTATTGCAGCACTATTGACAATAGCCAGGATATAGAAACAACCCAAATGCCCCCAAACAGACAAATGGATCAGAAAGTTGTGGTATATGTACACAATGGAATACTACTCATCAATCAAAAAAATTTTTGATGCATTTGTGATAACATGGTTGGGCCTAGAAGGAATCATGCTAGCAGAAATAAACCAGAAAGATAAAGGGAAATATTGGATGATCTCACCTGTATGCAGGATATAGGGAAAACAAACAAACAAAAGGACAAAATTTATAACTGTTAGCAGAACTGAAGCATAGGGCTAGAGAGGGGAAGGGCAGTAAAATCGGGGGAGGGATGGGCACAAGAGAATAAGGTGATGGTTCATGGGTGACAAGGTGGTGGGAGAACCTTGGGGTAGACAATGATATAAATTATATGTGTGTGCAGTGAATTAAAAAAATAGAATTAATTTTAAAAAGTGATTGTTCTATTTCTGTGCACCATAAAATAAAGGGGAAATCCCACTTGAGGTTTAAGTTTTAAACAGCGGAAAGTTCCAGGAATGAGGTAACTATTATCCACTTGTTTTAGTGTGATGGAAGGAGCAGCGGGATGAGATACTGGGCCACAGCTGTGTTATGTGTTTCTGTGTCTGAGTTAGAACAGGGTGGGGTGGGGGAGGGTAGGCATAGGAGGGTTGGTGGCAGAATCAGCGGGTACACGGTGCTGGAGAATGAACACCCGAAGCTAAGAATTTCTCATTCTGATAAACAGCAAAGGTGTTTCAGTTGCTTTCGCTTCAGTGAGAATTTCAGGGGTTCTTGGTAGAACCCTTGGGAAGCTAGATCTGTGCCCAGCACCCTGGGGAGAGGCCAATGAGGACAGTTAGGCAGAAGGGCCCCCATCTGGCTGCATCCCCTGTCCTGTCCATGGTGTTCAGTGGATAGTGGCAGGGATGGGGTGTACAACTTTCCCTGGCTAGATGGGCATAGCATCAGGGAGGAGGTGGACCAGGGGCCTGTTCTCTGCTTGCAGATCCCAAAGACAGACAGACCAGAGTAAAAAAATTCCCCTCTGAAAAAGAGAGCTGGGTTCGCTTCTGTTTCTGCTTCAGCTCATTGCTCAACCCTGCTCCCCCAGACTTGCTTCCTTTAGTTTTTCCAGAGCGTTAGTTGAGTCATTTATGAGAGCTCACCTGTTGCCGTGGTGTTCGCCTGCTTCACTGTGAGGCCGCTGAGGACAGAGAGGGTCTTCTGAAAACTTCAGGGATTTTCTGCATGTGTTTTTATGTGCATACAGGCACACATGTAACATACCCAAACACACGAATGTGCACCAGTGTGCACGCATATGTGTACATACACACATTTACATGTGTGTACACATACATAAAATGAAATCACTGGGACTTTGCAATTGCCAGTTTTTCTGATCTGGGTGGTTGTTGTTGATGATGATGATATAACAATGTCAATATATGTTTATTACTTTCTATGAACCAGGTTCTGGATCTCATTTATCTCAGCCCTGTGAGAGAGTCTATGCTGGCTCTTAATTGAAAGATCAGAAGACGGAGGCTGATAGAAGTTAGGAATTTCCCCGAGGCCACACTCATGGGCCAAGGTTCACTCTAGGATTGAGAGCAGCCAGGTGGGACCCTTCCTTCATTGCCCTCTCTGTAATTTCCCTTGTTCCTGCCCGAGTGCTCCAGGTCCAATGGCAGGATGCTTCAGGGCATGACTGTCTCACTGGCCATCTGTTGATGACCATCTCCGAGGGTGTTAAAAGGTTAAGTGTAATGCTTAGGTTCTCTGGGAGGAATTTCAGGAAGGATGACAGTGGGGAAAGACCAGGTCCTGGGGTCAGACTCACCAACCTCCACAAACCACCCTCCTCTGACCATTGTCTTGTGCACACACCTCTGTGTTTGTGTGTGTATGGCATTTCCTTCTTGCTTTGTTTCCAAAGCTTGCACAGGCAACATAGGGCTTTTCCAACAACACAACACAAAGTGCATCTAGGCAAGGAATAAAAAATGGAAATGTAAGAATGAGACAACTATAAATAAACTTTTATATTTCTAAGCATATTTTAGAGATCAGGTGAATCATTTTTAATGGCTTGTACTTGCCAATTTAAAACGTTTTTGACTTTTCAGTACTTGCTTGTATAACTTTAAACTTGGTTCTAATCTCTTTAAGTTCTGAGTGACCGGTGATGTCATTTAGAATCCGCAGTATAAATCGAACATTTTTGCTACCAAGACCAGGAAAAAACATTCTACGTAGGAAACTGTTTTCTGTGTAGTGTAATGGACACTTTCCCCACCTCTGTCCTCACAATAGGCACAGCAGGTATCACAGCAGGGATCTCTCCTTTATTCAGTCACTGAATAAAAGGCCATTTTCTACTGGTCACAGTTCTGCCCAGAAAGTGGCTACTGGCAGGACCAAGATTCTTGTTAGGGAGAAATTAAATCCGCTCTAACACCCCTCCCCAATGAACAACTGGGTCTCACATTTCGCTTCCCATTGCCTGGTCCTGTACACAACAGAACCTGAAAGCAGAGCCACTGAGATCTGCCCAACCATCCCCCACCTCCCATCTTCCTACTTACAGGGGCTGCATATTCAGGGGATTTGACTGGAAAGATGCATCTTCCTTTCCCAGCAATGGTTCTAAATGGGGGAGGATGGCTCTCCAAAAGAGCTACTCTGTTCCTTAATTCTGTCTGCTTATGGCCCTGCCAGTTGAGCTGGAGGAAAGTCGTTAATAGTGTAACATGGCAGCCCCACTACAGACAAGGCTGCAAGGCAAAGAGTGGCTTGGCTTTGCTGTCTTAGTCGGACAAGCTGTCTCCCTCTGCTCTGTGTATTCTTTTGGAATGTGACTTATACCCTGTTTGCTTATTTAGCTTTAAAACATCAATTTTTTAAAATATTGGGATAACTATGGTTTACAGCAACGTGTATGGTGTAGAGTCTCATCTATATCACCACACCATACTGGCCAACAAAGCATCACTGCCCTCCACCACAGTCCATCCCGTCCCCTCCCCACTCTGTGGTCTCTATTTGGTCACACCATGTCTTCTTCCTAAATTCATTTTCACTCCAGTTTTGGAGTGGAATTTAGGGCCCATATTAGCAATTTAAAATAATTAAATTAAAAACAAGTCTCCTTTTCTCTAAAATATAAATCTGTGTACATGTTTACACATTATAGTACTGGTTTTATTTCCTTGTCAAACACATTTTAATTGGTTGTATTGTTGGAAAATCCATAAATGAGGCCGGGGTTATCTGGTCCACGCCCAAGGCACCCTTCTCAACATGGCCACCGGGAAGAGCCTTCATCCTTCCGGGAAGATGGCGGCCATGGCCCCTCACTTCCTGTTTCATACACACAGCTATTAGATCACATAACCTGGGTGGAAACACTGGCTCCTGGCACCGAGCAGGAACTCAATAAATATTTTTGAAAGATCCGCTTTCATGAATGCATATTTCTCCTCTCACCCCGTCACTTAGAAGCACCCTGCAGAGCCCGGGCATTCAATCATGCGGATGCACAGGGATGTTTGCCAGCAAGTTCAGGCTGCCAATATACCTGGTGAGAACTCCGTGTGCAAAGGGCAGAGGGCATGGAAATCATTTGCCATAAAATAATATGAAAAGAAGAATCTGAGTGTGCTGCCACTTTTGATGGCCTAATTTTCAAATCCTAACTATATTGAATAGTGATGTCAAGAGGAAGAACAGTTTCACAATTAAAATTATAGTTCAAGTGGCTACTATTAAGTTATTAACTTTTATATTTTAAAATTATAGAATAAATATAGCCTTGAAACTACCTAAACCACAGCACTGTACTTCAAAGGCAATTCTATGGGAAAAGCCACACTGAGGATCCTTTTTATTGGTTTTATATACCCCAAACTTTTATAAACATATTTAATAATATAACTTACAAGCCGAAACCAAACAACTAAACACACTATAAAAACAGCCCTCCCACCCCGGAAACCTATATGATGTTTGTTTATGTATGGTTTGTAAGCTTCATTTAAAAATTAAGTGTAAATTTCTAATTCCTAAAAGTTGATCTACTCCATTTACCTTCAAATTACAAGTACATTGAGATCAGTTTGCTTGGGTTGAAATTGCTTTTTAACCTTTGAAAACTTCATAATATAATAAAAGCAAACTAGGTTAAATCTAAAGGTTTTTTTGTTCAGTTATTAGAATTGTGGTTAAGTAAACAAGATGGTACTACCCTAACCTTTTCATTAAAGCAAGTATTTTCTAATACATTTTTCTGGTTGTTAAAGTTACATATATACTTGATAGAAAATTTGAATAATGTGAAGAAGCAAAACTTTTCAGGAATAACCTATGAACTCACATGAAGACAGACACTCAGATTTTGAACACAGTCTTTTAAAATTTATAAAGTTAAAATTCATGTTTTTGGCATTCCTTTACATATATGTCTATATATATAGTCTATATAGTTGCTTTGTCTTTTTAAGAATATTGACAAATTTTACTTGCCAGACTTTGACTAGCTCTGCATTTGTTTTTGTGTTCTTTTTTCACACCAATATAGCTTTTATTAGTTGATGCTTTATAACTGTCTCTTTATTAATCCTCTGAATTTTTCAGCATTCCACAAAGGATAACATATACAATATAAATTTACTTGACAAATAAGCCTAGTAATGGTGATGAAATTGGTGTTGACACAATGACTATTTTGCAAACTCATTCTTTGCATTATTTCAGTATCATTTAAACTTCCCAACAGTTTTTTTTTTTTTGGGGGGGGGGGGAGGTAGAGTGGAGTTTTACTACCACTCCCAATATTGCAGATGGGAAAACTGAAGTTTTAAGAGATTACGTTAGTACCCCATGTATTTTTGGATATATTCAGAAAGTGGACCGAACAGGACTTCAAGAGTGATGTGGGATATGAAGGAAGGGGAGGATCAGGAAGACTCCTGATTTTTCGATTGAGCAGCTGGAAGAATGGCGTTGCTGTTTGTTGGATGAATGACTAAATAGGACCAAAATAGGAAGAAAGATGTCGAATTGGAGACATACTTGAAAAGCCTTAAATTTGAAGGAGACAATGAACCCTCTGTGAATGAATTAATAAAGTCTAAACATCGTGTTCTGAGAGATTTGGAGACATGAATAAGACAGTGAATGGTACAACAAAGTCCTCAGCATTCTAAACAAGTCCTACAACTGGTAGGATGTTGCGGACAGGAAATACTGCAATGGAGCCAGTAGCGTTCCCTTTCATTGGAAGGTTAACAAGATGGGTATCTAATCTAGGCACAAAGATACCATCATGGTTGCTAATGCTTGGTAATATCCTTTAACTTGATTTAGAGAGATACAACTTGATTTAGAGAGATGGGCAACTGTATTCTTCAAAAGAAAAAAAAAAGTATTTGCTTTTATCAATAAAATGAAGAGAAAAAAAAAAACTAGCAAAGATGTCTGTCTCTTTCCAAAGAGCTAGATTCCATCTCTGCACTCATCTCGATGAGCCTAACTCATTTTCAGCCAACCGATTAATCAAGTGCTTCGTATTTGATAGCATACCATCTCTCTTCCATTTCTGTGTAATTATGTTTCTTTAATGTTTTACGTTGCATGACTTTACCTTGTAAATAGTTCTATAATAAATGCTATAATTAATTTAATAGCACTTTGACTACATTATATTTAAGGGTGTACCCTCTCCAAGCATCTTTTGGAGCCAAGCCAACGAGAGGTAAACTTGTCAGTTTCCCCCGAACTGATTAATTGAAAATGGGAGGGTGAGGAAGGGGTGTAACCTTGGAATATAACTCAAAATGCTTATCACAGATCTAGCATTTGAGTCAGAGATAATACTACCAACAGGCTCCAGATCAGTAAGCCCAGGGATCTCTAACCCCACAAAGCTTGCCATGCTGTCTTCTCCTTGGAGACCCAGAGAACACACCCTGTAAAATCTGTCCCCCAAAGCACCTCTGAGAAACCCTCCCTCCCTTCCAAGCTGTGGAAAAAGGGATTGCCAGTTCTGTGCAACTTTTGGGGTCCCTGGGGGACATTTTTTTTTTCATTTCCATTGCTGCCCGCATCCTATCTGCAGTGCCTCTGGTGAGATGGGTGCGTAATCTTTGCTTATTTTCTTACTGCTCTCTTAAAAACTTCATCACACAGCTGCAGGGGTTCACCGATATCAGGCTGCCAGAGCAGCTTTCCCTTTGGGGCATGTTCTAGAAGGAATTGCTGGAAGGAGATCCTCATGAATGTCCAAATTCAATAGACCTGACAGCCATTACTCAGGGTTATATCTCACACCAGTCAACCCATCATTACCTCTGAATCTGCCCCTTGATAAAATCTGTTTAGTTGGTGATATGTTTCCACCTAAGGAGATGGTCTGATTTAAACACACATCTTCCTGTAAATCACTGGATCTTCACCTTTATGGTTTCTATGGTGCCCTATTTACAGTTTAAATTTTGAAATAAATTCATACACTTAAGAATGAACTGCTAAGCAGAGGAAATCTATTTGGCATAAATGCCACTCATGGCGAAAGTGAGGCCATCCCCATGGTTTCATTGACCCAAACTGGAAAATAAGTCTTCCCCCCGAGTCTGTATTTTCCCCACAGGGCCTGACACTTCCAGGACTTCGCTTTGGTAATTTTGTGTCTATGGTAGAAGAGCTGGTGTGAGTTTCTGCACAAGAACCAGAGATTCTGAAATCCCAAGTCTAATGACCCATTCATCCATTCATTCCTAGAAAGATGCATTCATTTAACAAATCTGTAGTGAAGGTCTGGTATCGGCAGTAGGGAGATTAGCTGTGCATCCCGCAGCCACCCCCTCGCTCAGAGACCTTCCAATGATGTGACAAGAGCACATCAACTATTGACACCCATGGAACAAAAATCATATGCATTCACTGATAAGCAAGAAATATTATGAATGTGTTTTTGCTTCCTGCTACTTCTCCTTTCTGAATCTGCCCATCTTTTCTGGCCTAAAGTAGGTTCTGACATCTGCAGAAATGAAGTGGTCGTGAAACTGAGTCAGGCAAGTCTTTGGTTACAAAGATGGTGCTAATAAAAACGTGGCCATATGATTATTAGTACAAGAATCACAAAAGCCAGCTCTCTGGCTTTCAGTTTTGCTCATACATATCACAGCTTGAAAGAAATTATTAAAAGTCAATAATGCTGAAAAGTGAGCAATGCTGTCTTGTAGGTGTAAGTCTTTACAACTCTGGTATGATGTGTCTTTGTGATGGCACCTGAAGGAACAAGGTACACCTGGAGAGCCTTGCAGGCCACCATCGTGCCCCATGTTATGTTGGTAAAACAAGTCAATAGAGGCCGTACAGTGTACGCCCAGAACATCAGGCTCATCAGTCTTTGAGAATCCATGTTTTACAGAAATGATACAGTTGATGATGAAATTGAAACTGACAGTTCCCACAAAATAATTTGGTTTTTTTGTTAGTTTTTCTTTATTTTAAATTTTTAAAATTATTTTTACTTTATTTTTTAATTTTAATTGAGTACACACATATATTTACATCATTGTAAATATATATATATATACATATATATGTATATATATGTATATATATATATATATATACTAGGATTCTCCCACCACCTTGTTGCTTTTGAACCATCATCCTGATCCCCACAAGAGAGTTTTGGATGAACTATTGATTGCTGAGGCTCTTTTCAGTAGAAAAGGGCCTTCTCTCCTCAACCACCTTAGCTGTGGGCAAAGATGATATTAAAAATTTCACTATTATTTTAGTACACGGTTAATAGTGACTATTGTAAAAATATCATCTAGGCATGGAAAGGGTGAAAAAAATTAAAATTTTTTACTCTTCCCCCCATATTGCCAGAATAGCCCATTAACCATATGTGTGCTTCTAGAACTTACTCACTGCAAGACAAATACAATGAAATTTGAAATATCGAAGAATATGAAATAAAGCACAAAACCCTTCCTCCCCTTTGTATTTTAGTCCCTTTTTTGACCCTTCTCCTCCCTCTCCCCTACCGTATGCTTCAGTGACCAGCTTTTAAGTTCAAAGGTAAATTTTAGCCACTTCTCTTTAATTTCTTCTAGTGATTCCTCTCATGTATCAGATGTCTTGCTTGTTCCTGTAGTAGGTGATTTGAGAATGGAGAGTGTTTTCCCTTCTCTCTCTCCACTTCCTGCAACTCCCTCCAACCTCATTTTTTTAGTCCTATTTGTTAATTTTATTAATTAAAATAACATCTTAATCCTTGATTTTTTTTTTTGACCCACTAGCTTTAGGCTGAATGTCCTGACCCGCTACAACGAAATCTGAGGAAATAAGAGCTCACACCTGTGCTTCCACTTGGTGAAGTTGAAGCTGACCGTCCCCACAAGGGAATTTAGGGTTTTTGTTTGTTTGTATTTTTCTTCATTTTAGTTTTTAATTTTATTGATCACACACATATTTATATTATTGTATAACCCAGGGTTCTCCCACCACCTTGTTACCCTTGAACCAACTTCCTAATCCCCACAGGAGAATTTTGGATGAACTATCAATAGCTGAGAGACCGTTTCCAGTTGAAAAGGACCTTCTCTCCTCAACCATCTGAGCTATGGGAGAGGATGGCCACACTGCCTACAACTCCTAAGAATACCATTGTCTTCTCTTTAGCGATAACTCAGTCTGGGTTTTTTTTAACAAGTTTATTTAAAAAATTCAAACCCAATGGCCCATATCACCATGCCCTCGCCTATTAGATTTTAACATCTCAGTTGTCATATTTGTTGACTCTTCCTTTCTCTCTGGGCTCTTCTTTACTAGGGCAGCTGATATTTAAAAAAAAAAAAAAAGATGCTTTCTCTTCTCAGTACTCTAGAGAGAGTGTCTGAAGCATCTCACAACTGAGGCTGGTTGTTCAATTGTTCTCTTTCTCCTTTTTGTTCCTTCTCTCTGGTGCCAGTGTTAATCACCACATCTCTGCTCCTCTTTCCTGATAACTGTGGGGAGATCCCACCTTTCTACCCAAACCTGCACCTCCTCCTCCTGGTTACAGCTACACCTTATTACCCCCATGCTCACCTGTAAGTACCACAGGTGAACTGTGTTCATGTGAATTGGTAGAGTAGCCTCACTAGATCATATAGTGCACTAAGCCCCAGCTCTCCAATATGAAATTACCCATCTCCAACATGCTCGACCCAGGGGAACAAGTTCTTTCGGGTGGGTGCTGATGAGAACATGGTGTAACACCTCCACATTCTCATCCCCTTGTTCTGTGGGCTCAAGTAATCCTGAACATCATTGGCTGATGATGGCCGCCCTTCCACGGTGTTTCATGAGAAGAACCATCGCTGACTGAACAGCTGCTGGTGAGTGAAAGGAACTTGTGTGTTTCTCAAGCCAAGGGATAATTGTCAGGCATCTGGTTACCACATCTCATCCCACCCTTGCTCTCACAGTATCCTAGTGAAGGTGCTTGTTGGGATTGGATGGCCCTAGAGGTGGATAGTCCTGTTTTCCCTCTCAAGCTTTCTGCTGAGAGAAAAGGCTGACTGTAAGAAATGTGTGTGCCCGTGGGGCATGTCGACTGGCAGGCTCACTCTAGGGTGTCTTGGCAGGGAGTTGGCAAAACATCTCTCTTTTCGTGCCAATTAGAGGCCTTAGTTCTGGCTACCCGCAACCACTCTCAGCTCCCTAGATCTCCCCAAGCAGTATTTTCTTTAAAGAGAGACCATCTGATTTTAATCTGAGGCTGAAGGTCCTCCCTCCCCCTCCCCCAAAGGAGGGGGTTGTAGAAGGAAGGGTACATTTGTGTCAATGTTCCAGAAATAATCCTTCAATGAATCGCTTCTGTTTCTACCCATTTTCCCTCATGTTCTTCTCCGTTGCTACTTCTGTGGCTCAACTACCAGGCCTACTGCTTCCCTGGGAACTAGTTGAGCTGCCCTGTTCCAGGGCATCATTTAGCACGATCTCTTCTCAGCTCATCTTCCAGAAATATATGCTTCCTTCTGGTTTGATGATATTCCTTCTTTCCTTTCCCTCCAGCTCAATTACTCCCTTCTGCTCTTCCTTATTGTCATCACAGTGGATGTAGAGAGAAAGGAGAGTAAATGTTTCTATTTAGCCTGTCATCTTTTATTTATAAGTCAGAACTTGTTTTTAGAACTATGGAGACTTTATGGGGAGAAGGAATCAGAATGTTACACTTCTCTGAAGGTCTTGGGCATTTGTATATTAAGGAGCAAGTTCTGTAATCATGCACATTGGAAAATAGTTATAACCATTGACCCAGGTGTTCCTTGTGTTATTGGCCAATATGTACAAACATAGTCATATCGACATGAACATCCAAGTTCCCACTTCTTTACTCCCTCGCCTGCACATGTGGGCAACCTGGTTCCTTGGGGCACACCCACCTCCAAATTTCTGCTAATTCACAAGAGGAATTTTGCATGTTTTTTTGAAGCTGTATAGTCTTTGATTGCCAAGCTTGGGCTCTGTAACTGCTGGCCCTGGCCAAATAACACCATTGCCACCCCAGGGATATTAGAACTGGAATTCAGTCCCTCCTGACTAAGTCCCTTTGGTTTGAGTACCAGTTGAACCGCATTCCTCTTTGAGGGGACAGCTGCCAATTCATGCTGGCTAGCCACAATCTTATGAAGTTGGAAGGCAAAACATTTCTTCCTGCTGTTATTCTCCATGAGGTAGGGCCTCTCTCACAGCAGAGTTGCTTTCACTCCAGAATGTTAAGAGAGTTTTCAGGAATAGTTCTTTTCTTCAACATGAGCCAACTTAGCACTCCTACTTTATCAGGAGCCGCCATCTTGATGCTGACTCTATTTAAGAGTCCACATTTGACTGATGATATTCTTGACCCTCACAGTGTTGAGTCTGCTTGGCAGTCTCCTCATTGACCACTGCTGGTGGATAAGAGGGCGGTGAGGTGTATGTTGGGGACGTAACTTCATATTGGAGAGCTGGGACTTAGTGCACTGTATGGTTTAGTGAGGCAACTCTACCGATTCACATGAACACAGTTCACCTGTGGTTCTTACAGGAACTCTCAACTCCTGGTAGTTCTCAGGATTTACTGTTCAGTCTGGGTCCATCTGTCCTTCCTTTTACCTCTGCACAGAAATTGGCTTCTCTACCACAAATCATAAGTTTTGATGGGCCTCATGACCAACTATGCTTGGAATTCAAGAGACCCAACCTCAAAGGAACTTCCTTAGTCCTAAGTAAATCAGTGAATGGAGAGAAGGTAGTCACCTAAGACCACATCCACCATCCTTAGGGTTAAAGGAAATTTTCTTTTCCCCAACATCATTTAATCTTCTTACTGTTATCATCTATAGATTACCACTTTCCCCTGTCTATGGGATAATCAATTCAAATAAAGCAACTCTCAAATGTCAGCCACCAGTAGCCAGATAAAAAGCCCCAGTATATAGAGACCTCCTATGTGGGCTGTGAACATGGTAGCATCTAGAACCTAAACCTGTGCAGGAATGTCCACTCAACGTCAGCATGTCAACAGTCCCTTCTGAGGGTGGCGAGGGAGCATCTGGTCTACTCCCCCTCTGGCTTCTGCTGACTGGTTATGCGTGCCATGCCAGTGTTCATGGAAACATCACTCTGACCTCTGCTTCCATCTTCACATGATCTGTGAGGTGGATCTAGGTTCAACTTTCAACTCTATAAGGATGCAGTTATATTAGAGTAGTGGGCAATAAGACCTCAACTTTCCTGATTCCATTTGCACTGACTGCATTTCCAAACAAGGCCACTTCCTAAGGTTCTGGAAATTTAAATTTCAATGCCTGAATGGGGGTTGAGTGAGAGGGCAAGAGGTGGGCAGAGACACACATCACTTCAGTCCTCAGCATCCTGTTCCCTTGGATGAATTATTCGATGCCACCTTCATTTATAACACTGCCGACCTAATGTGAAATATTAAAGCCAGTGATGTGCTTGATGCCACAAGCACTCAATCAGTGTTAAATTATCCTAAACATGTCTTTTGTTTCATTTTTCAGTACTCTTTAAAGAGATCCCCTTAGGTCGGGCATGGTGGCATGTGCCTTTAATTGCAGCCTATGAAGTGAGGCCGAGGGTAGGAATCACTTGAGTACATGAGTTTGAGACCCACCCCAGGCAACATAGTGAAACCTAGTCTCAAAAAATAACTGGGTGTGGTGGTGCACGCCTGTAATCCTGCTACCTGAGAAGCTGAGGCTGGAAATTGCTTGAGTCTGTGGTACCCCAGGCAACGTAAGCCTGCGGTTCCACAGGCAAAAATAGCAAGACTAGTCTCAAAAAAAAAAAAAAAAAGTCCCCTTGACACTGTCTCATTGCAGCAGAAACGGGAGCTCATATCCTTGGGAAAACATCTACAATAATTCCTGCTCCCTCAGATAACTTCTTAGAAAATCATCCCTTTGCAGTTCCAAGAAAAAACAACTGCTATTTGTTGTCTCCTACTCCAGATTCCAGAAAATGACACATGCTCCCTAATAGCCACTGAGAACTGAGTGAGTGAAAAAACAAACAAATGAACAACAACAACAACACTTGGTATTGGGCTAAAACCCACGTAAAGAGGGAGTGAGTGGGAGAATTCAAGATCCCTGCGGTTCAGTCTTTTGAATTTTCTGGAATTTTGGTGTTGACTTGCTTGTCTGCTTTGCTGTGTGTTATATTGTTTTGCTAAGATTTAGTCTTTCTTTTTCTACATCTGACCCATTTGCCAGCACATGGAAGCGGTGATCCGGGGCTGGGTTGGAAGGTTCGGGGTTCCTTTGGCTGCTCTGATGGACAGCAATCGTACCTGTGTTGTCCATCCGAGGGTGGCATCCTCACTTTCCGCGATTCTGTACCTGCCTGTTCTGGAGAGGATAAGGGTCTTTGAACACACATCTGGAGTCCTGGTGTCTCCCGTCAGGACAGGGTTCCAGTGTTCCTTATAAGCCTAATCCGAGGTGTCTTCCTTGCACACAAGGAGGAAGGCAGCCCTTGACAAATAGGTTTCCGATTCCACAACACTCATCTCCAGGCTTTTATAAATCAGGCTGATGTGGGGCTCTGCTGCCTGTGTGTGTATCTGTCATTTCTGCCAGAGGAGCAGAGATGAGTCACGCGGACATCATTTTCTCTGTGTTTGGAGAGAAGCAAATGGACACTTAAAAATAACCAAGTCAAACCTTCCTCCCCTGGTTGTGGCTGTCAATGTGGCCTGTGCACGAGCAGATTCTTTTGAAGAACGGGGCAAAAATTAAAATTGTAAATCAGGATGATCTGTGGGGTCAGTTCTACTGTTCGGAGAAGCTCTGTTCATGTCTCATTTTACTCACGGTTTTCTCCGTATGGTAAAATTCCGAGATTTCCAGGTTGGTGAGCTTCATGTTCATGCTTTTGGTGGAAATTACATAAGATTTCTTCTTTTTCAACTGGATTTTTTTCTTCCCAGCCCCCAGATTTATTGAGATGGAATTGACATACAGCTGATTTTTTTCTCTCCGGATAAATCACATGTGACTTAAAAGGAATCTAATTGGACAATAATTCCAATGGGAAGGAAAATCAGTGCACAGGGACCTAGGAATATATTTAATTATGTAGAGCAAAGATACAGAATAAAGGGAAACAAGTCACAAGAAAAATAAACTTTACAGGCTAGAATAAAAGACATTGTAACATAAAACTTAAAAACCTAGCCTTCATTCAGAAAAAAAATGTGAATTTTTCTAATGCAGAAAAGATATCTCTAAGACACCAAATAGCTGTCTGCCTCTTTCCTCTGGATAAGGAGAGGGCAAGCAGTTGTCTTTAAGAGAAATACAGCTGTTGCCCAAATACCCACTTCTTTGTACTTATGGACTGCTTGGTCACTAGGGAAAACCAAAGAGAACATCTAAATCCTCTAGACATCACTGTGTTGAGGGATTTCAGACTCTCATTTCTGCTGCAAGAGAAAAGAAAAGAAAGGCCATAGAGTCTGGAGGTGACTGATTTATGCGACCTCAATATACATGAATATTCATACTCTGTGTGTAAGATCTACTGTTGATCTTCCATATTTCCTTAGAGACTTTTCTCTCCTTAGTTTTGAAGGTCAATATCAAATTGAACCCTAGGCATCCCAAGAATATTGAATCCACCCGTGTGCGAACATGGCGCATATCTCAAAGAACTAAGACTGTAACTTAAGTCTTCCTTCCACAATAGGAAAAACTTTGTGCCTGGCACCTTTGGCACATTTGAGGTCAACCATCCTTGGGTGGCTGAGTCCATAAGTCCACAGGTCAGGATGTCAGCCACAGATCACACAGTTTCACCAGATGTGGGCTCTCTAGTCAGTTGCCATTATAGATAATGAATTTTTCCCCATTCGCAAACTTTTCTTTAAAACACACAATATCCCCGTAACCTTCAGCCACACAGTGCTTACTGAACTAAAGCCTTCTGTTTCCTCCTGAATAGAAATGCCTTCTGGCCAGACCTTGTGCAGCTTGGGATTTGAGTGCAATAGACAATTTCAAAGACAGCGCTTTCTGCTTAACAATTGGTGCATTAGGCTAAAATGTTCACACAAATGTGGCAGCCACAGAAGGGGTTTGCAATGTAATGACAAGGTCCTTCTTTCACCTGGATCGCAGGGATGATGAATGAGCATTAGCAGAATAGTCTTCTGGCTCTAGGTTTACCTTGATCTTGGAGAATGCAAATTGACATTATACCCACATTTCTATGATATTTATTACCACGGTCATGATGGGAGGGCTTCTTCAAGATGAATAGTGAAAAGGGGAAACATATTACTGCAAAGAGACGTTATTGTGCTGGGGATGTATAAACAGATGAGAAGAAAGAAACGACAAGCTCATAATAGAAGCTGAAAGCTCCTCATTTTGTCCCAATTGTCTACCCTTCCTTTTTAAACAACCTTCCTTTTTTCGAGCTATCAATACAAAGTTCTTTTTGGTAAAATGAAGTGCATTCATGCTGCTTGAAAGAAGCTTTTAAAGTTGATCTGTGCCCACACAAAGGACAGGGAGTGCGGGCCAGCCATGTGAGGAAGCAAACGTGGGCCCTGTTCATTACTCATGGCTCAACACGCCAGCCTCCGTATCATTTTGTAAAGAATCAGATAAACTTTCCTCATGATAAACAACTGAAATAATTTTTCTTCGCTGTCAGCTCCTTTTCTCCTGCTCCCAGACTGTTCTCACACTCTTCCCCGCTCGTCAAAGCCGTGGAGGCCAGCTCTGGGGTCTGATAAATGGGCTCCTTTCAACGGGTGGCAGGCTTCAGGAAAAAGAGATAATCCTGGATAATGTGGACACAGTTTTCATTTCGTGTCACCCAATTAAACTGCAATTATCCGGAGTGCAACAGCAAAAAACGGGAGAGAATGGCTGGAGAACAGGGCACCGAACTGCCCTGGGATGCTTCATGCCACGCGCATCAGCCTGATTTGTTCTGTTCTGATGATAAAGTGGAGGCCTCAGCATCGGCTGCACAGAGCCCTAGCCAGATCAGCCGTGACCTACAACTGCAGGTGAGATGCACCCGCAGATTCTAGGGGAAGCCGCAGTTCGCAGAATCTTGGTTTTGTCTGGTTCTGCGCACCCAGAGCCCAACTTGGAGCTGTAGGTGTCTTTGGCCAGAACCAGGTGGGGATTGTGCACCCAAGAACAAAAGGCTTTCTCCACCCTGACAGTCTCAGCAGCATCAGGAACTGCACCCCAAGAAACCCTATTACCCATCATGGATGGCTAAGAGCGTGGAGGTGACTCTTGTCACAAGCACATTTAATAAATCATGTGGAGCTGTAGATTAGTGTGAGACCTAAAGACAGATCAAAATTTCAGTGAACAGCTGGCTCATCAATTGAGAGATGTTGCCTTCATTTAAATGGGATGATATTCAGCTTTGGCACTGATGGGATGAGAAGGGCTGAAGGGATCCACAGCTTCCATTTAAAACCAATGCCATTTTTCAGACACTGGTCACTTGCACATTTGCTGGAGGGAACAAAAGAAAACGCAAACCTTACGGGGATGGTTTAAATGGGAATAATTATGGCCACATCTGAACACATAACTGAAAGAAGAGTCATCATAGTACAACTCACTGGGGGTGGAGGTGGGTGGGAGGAGGAAAGACAAGGAAACAAACGACCTTTGAGAATGACATTGTCAGAAGACAGCAAGAAAATCAGGTGGGTCCCAAACGCCAAAATAAGGTTTTCATCTCTGATAACATAAATCTTCACATATATGAATACCCTCCAAAAATAAGCTGTGGACTTTGCCAGCTGGTTTATTTAGTGATGAATAAACTACTTTAATCTCATAAAATAATTCTCTGGTGTGCTGTTTCCCTCTCTGGCTCTTCCTCCTTCCTCTTTCTGAAATGAATCCCATCTTCACCTTTTTTTAGAATAGCCATGGTGGCTCCTAAATAGAAAATGCAACAGGAAAGTCACTCAGAGTTGGTTTCAGCCAGAATCACTTCCCTGAGTGTCACTGTCAACGCCCGAGGCCCTGCACTCGCAGGTTCTAGGCCAAATCACTGACCTTGCTGGGAGAGCTGTCTCCCCTAGGCCCCAGGTGATACCAGAAATCCAAGTGTGCTCTTACCTGGGCCAGCAAACAGATGTGGAGAGCTGCCCCAGTGCAAGTACACAGGAAACATTAAAAAAAAAATTGGGGCGAGTGGTTGAGATGAATTGAAATTTGCTTGATTCTTCAATAGTTCTAAAGGCAACAATAATCACGGTGCTGATGCTGACACAAGATGACTTGAATGCACCTTTCATCTGAGCTCAAAGCACTAGACAAATAATGGGCTGGGCTAGGATTCCATCCTGCAGAGCTTTATGGGAGAATCCACACAATTACAATAACATAATGACATGATGATAACAATAATAATACCTTATGTTTACCTAATGCCTATCTCTGGGAAACCTAAAGCAGTTAGGAGATGCTAATCTAATTAAACTCCAGGTAGACAAGTAGGAGGCAGGTATTTTTAATTCAAACGCTGTTTAGGAAATGATGGGAATACTAACAGCTCCCACCTCCCTTCCTCCTAGCTATTTGTGAACATACAGAAAAAAAAAATGATAGCTCAGATGTAAATCTTCTAACGATGTGGAAGAACAATGATAGTAGAATATAATAACACTATTTAGATCACTTTCCATCTGATAGACTTGTCTTTCAAATTATGGGTTGAATTAATATCCTGCCTTTGTTCGTGGAGGATTTTCACACAGCTCCAACACGTGGAGGGGAACAGTGCGATGTTCTAGGGGAAGGCATCAGCCACTCTCCCCCTGCTAAGGAGCTGTTCATGGTGCCTTCCGCTAGTCCTCTTGGGTGTGATCCCCACTTTTCTGGGAACCATCTTCTAAAAGCTTCACAGAATTTCATGATCTAAACCTGGATCTTTTTGAAATCAATTTTTGGAGGTTTGGGCAACAGTGGATTCAAAAATACTACTTCTCATAAAGCTAGTTTTAGCTCTGATGAAATAAAGTGACTAAGCATAAAGGATTCCCCGTAGGAAACAGATAAATGTAGAGCACCCTTCTCCTTCCATTTACCAGGTGCTTTTAAAAAGACTTGATCTTAAAACAAGATGGAAGTCCAAGCAGTTCTCAGAGACTGTCATAGCACCTATTTATTTATTTAGCTTTACTTCTTTGTCTTCCCTTGTTTATTTTTCTCCTACCAGAGGATAAGTGGCAGGAGGATAAGGACCATGTCTGTCATTCATTATTGTAGCCCTGTGATGACATGTGGTCAGCATGCAGCAGATGTTAAAGAAAGATCTCATGACTAAATGAATGAATGGAAAGGCTCTAGCATCATAAAAGGACTAAGTACCTAGATTTGCAGGCAACAGACCTAAGTTGGAATCTGGACTCCACTGGGTTTGCAAATGTGGGCAAACCACGGGAGATCTTTGAGCCTCAATGTTCATATCTATAAAATGGAACTTCTCTTTTGAGATTGTCACCAAGCGTCACTGAGATGATGGGGGTAAATGATCAGTGCCTGAACACCTAATAAATGGGAGTTATTACATAGCTTTTCTAGCATCACAAATAAAATGCTAGTTTGACCCACTTTTTAAGGTCAATTGTGCACTTCTTAAATGCCTGGCTTCCCTCCTCCTGAGGGAAGGGAATCATCATTCAGCACACACATGTGGCTCCCTTCCCTGGCACTGTAGACCAGAGCCCAGAGTTCTGGCGAAAGCTCAGAGAATCAGCCTCACTGTGCTCTCTGTCCCCATTCCATCTCTGCCTTGGCCTCTGTCACCTGGCCCCAGGCACTGCCAACACTTTAACCCCTACAACTGCCAGGGCCTTGGGGATACCCCAGGGCAGATGGTCTCCAGTGTCTCAGCTCTACCCATATTCAGGCGAGGTCAGGAGGCAAAGGAAAAGCTTCCAGTCATTCCCATGCTTTGCTCCATGGCTCCCCAAACTCACCCTCCTGTTCAGAATTGGTCCACGGGGAGCAAAGCCACTTCAGGTTGAACAGGAAGGAGAGGCAGCAGTGCCCTAAAAAACGTGTGTGCCCCTGATTCCTATGCTCCCCCCACCCCCCATGCCTCACTTCCGGCTCCGGAATGAACGCTTTGGGGGAAGCACATTAGCCTGGAACATGGAGGGTGATCCTAGGAGACCCGGAGTGAAAGATGATGCAGGGTCTCTGCCCTGATCCACGATGCTGTGGTTTCGTTTTTCTGAATGGGGCTTCCTGAGAAAGCTCTGAATCTTGAGCTGTTTAGAAACCTCACAGCAGAGGGCTGTCATCTGGAGGAGGGAGGAAACTTGGCTCGAGGGGTTTACAATGTGAGCTGGTGCCACAAGCCCACAGGGTTCGGGAGAGGGGATCCTGGTCTCTTCTGCTTGTCCACAGGGACAAGGATATATAAATATATCCTTATTTATATATTATATATATAATATGTATTATATATATAAATATATATATTTATAGTGAAAACAAACTTCCTCGATCAGGGGCTGCCAGTGGGCTGAGCACCTAGGACATTGCTCATGCCCATCACCCTTGCTCTGCGGCTCCGAGTGCTTGCCTTGTTGGCATCTCGCTTCCCCTCTCCAAGTGTCCCTTCCCTTATCTGGCAAGGAGCCATTATAACCTCTCCTCACACGATTGCTGTCACATGAAATGGGATGAAGCGTGAACAGACACAACATTGACACCCACACAATCAGTGATGTTGATGGCTGTTGCCGGTAGCTATATTTACGTCACCAGGAAGAAATCATCCAGCATCCCCCTGTGATGGGCTGGTTCAATGAAACATGGTAAGTCCACCACGTTGCAATAATGGAGCATTGTGCAGCTGTGACACGGACTGAAAATAGCTCTACATGCTGACATGGCACGCGATGCTTAATAAGGAAAACATGCCACTTGCTGTTGAGGAAAACTCAATTTGAAAGTTTTCAAGCCGGGCACGGTGGCTCGTGCCTGTAATCCTCAGCCTATGAAGCAGCTGGGGCTAGGGATCGTGGTTCGAGTCCCGCTCAGGGCAACACAGCGAGACCTAGTCCCAGAAAATAGCTGGGCGTGGTGGCACGCATCTGTAATCCCAGCTACCTGGGAGGCTGAGGCTGGAGATTGCTTGAGTCTGTGGTACCTCAGGCAATGTGAGCCTGTGGTTCCATGGGCAAAAATAGCAAGATCTAGTCTCAAAAAAAAAAAAGTTTGCCACTGCTGTGAATCAAGAGGTAGGATCAGTTAGTCTTCCTGGAGATGATATTTCTTGTGGAATTATTTTAATGATTTCTTAATTATGTAAATGTAAATCCACTAGTTACTTATTTTGTCCTGGAAAAATGAGGTAATGTAGGCCATTCTTTTATATGTTGGCAAAGAAAACCTCCTTCAATATACCTTGTAAAGGAGGGGGTGCGGTGAGGGATGAGGACAGGGTAGTGAAAATGGGGACGTGCCTTTGTCACAATGCTGGTTAGTACTGTCGGGGGCTTATTTTAAAAGCAGAGGGTTGAGATGGGAGGCCCCCTGACCTACACCCCTACCAGGTGTGTATCTGGTCAGCAATAGTTGAAAGAGTGGATTTAATTTAAGAGTTTTACCTTTAAAGTTCTAGTTGCTTGCTTTGACCCAGGCCTTAGGGGTCAGAGAATAAGTACAGGTAGCACACCTGATGGGAGAAGCTCTCTTGAGGAAATGTTGCTGAAAGGAGTGAGTCCTAATTGCATCTGTGAGGAGCACTTGTCTTCAACTGTATTAGAATGTGACTTTCCAGAAATATCAACACCAGAAAACAAAGAGTTATCTGTTGGAGCACCATCAGATGAGTTATTATGTGCTCATCATTGTGCAAACATAGAATCGATGTTAGATAAATAGATGAAATAGATGATAGATATAGATAGATGGAAGACAGACAGACAGACAGACAGACAGACAGACAGACAGACAGACAGA
>PVHY01007780.1:0-65343 GCA_004024945.1 Uropsilus gracilis | reverse complement strand
CCCCCTCCTTCCCTCCCTCCCTTCCTTCCTCCTTCATCCTTTCCTTCCTCCATTCCTTGATTTAAAAATCATTTTGCTTTAAAGCAAATCTTAGCTCTTCAATGACAATTATAAAAAAAATCGAGTAAGTATAATAATTTATAGCCCAGCTATTCATCTAGTAGTTGTTATTCTTCAGTTCTAGTAGTGGTAATGATATTCTTTAGAGATTGTTTGATTCTGCTTAAAGAAAGAATAGACTCTTAACATGACCAAAATTTCAGTTTTTATTTTTAAGTCCACTGATTATTCCCAAGGACTGTATAGTACATAGTCACCATAGTCTGTTGTCCATAGTTTTTTTTTTTCCAAGCCTAGTTAAGGATTTCTACTTCTCATACCTTCCCACCATTGAGTAGGACTATAGATACAAGCTATATCTAGAATAATAGAGTCTAATTTGCATCATGATTCCCTTTCCTTAATGGGATCCTTGAGGGATGCTTCATTATTATGAAAATTTACCTATTTAATTTTTTTTTTGAGACTAGATCTCGCTATGTTTTCTGGGATATTCCCAAACCAATGGACTCAAGCGATCCCTGCCTCAGCGTCCCAAGTAGCTGGGATTACAGGTGTCCTCTACCACACCTGGCTGCTTTCTTGAGAACCAGGTCTCACTATGCTGCTTGGGGTTGTCTCAAATATGTAAACTCAAGGATCCCTGTCTCCTTGCCTCCCAGAGCTTGGATTTACCTATTTAATTGCTACCTATTTCAGATTTACTTATTATGGGTATTACATATATCTATGACAGATATGTGATTGTCCCTCTCTAATAATTTTGCATTCTATTTTTTCTGAATTTATTGCTCCCTACAGATATCTGATAGACAGAATCAGTTAGTGAAGGCAGACTTTGCACAATCAGAACATGAAAGGACTTTGCCTTTCTTTAAAGGATCTTTGGTGAGGCTGTTGTCAGATGGACTCTCTATAATGACATCTATGTATGACAATGAAGGAAAACAGTATGAATATGTGTATTAGGCATTTAACTGCACATTGATAAAGAAAAACTTAGATTTTGAGCTTTTCCTGACTTTCTTCAGCTCCTTTGATGAAAGATATTCTATCTTCAGTTTCTGCATCTGCCACCACAACAGAATGTGAACTAAAAAATAACCAGGTGTATATTCTAAGTATGTTGAAATATTGAGCTACTGTTTAATCCTGGAACATGGCAGACGTAAAAAGGAATAAGTACAACTAACTTCAAAGTACCTCCTGAAGAGTGGCAGGAGGGCCAGGGATGCTACATTTTCCTGGGTTTAATATTCAAGATACCGTCTGGAGACAAATGCCAGCAATTTCTCTTCAGTAACCTCCAGTGTGAAACTGGATATAATTTCCCCCCTCAGGTTTGTGTTTAAACTATTGTTTCTTACCTCAAAAGATATAGCAATTTGCCCCCATTAAGCAAATGGCTGTCTCCCTTGAAGGTTACTAAGATTTCAGCCTTGGGTAGGAGTTTGATTAAGTTGACTGAGAGATAATGAAGAATGAGATGGAAGCTTTGAACTTTTATCTGTCAAATATCACAGATGTAGTTCATCTCATAAGTAAAAGAGGAAGTTGAAATGCAGAGAACATTCTTTTACCTTAGGCATAGTAAACACAGGCTGTTCATTCCATCCAAAATCAAAATGAAAGCAAGGATGAGGCCATGTCTTATTATCGCATGTATTTGTTTCAAAGTTCTCAGTCCATGAACTTTTTTTTGTTTTATTCATAGATTTGGTAAACAAACAGGTGGGAGGTTTGAAATTTTACTAGATGATGGAGAATTCTGAGTTCAGTTTTTTTCCTTAGGTAAACAACTATGTACTTTTAGTAAAAATTCTTGAATGTTTCAATGTAGTAAACACTTTCTGAAGACACATAGGAAGGGACTTGAATCAATGTGGTTGAATTGAATTTAGTGATGTTGTAAACTGCATGAAAATAATATTATTGGTAGTGTTGTGCTCATTAAATTTTATGGTTTATGAAATTCAGAAATACCTGTAAACGTGAACGTGTTGCAGATTTTTTTGACATTATTTATCTAAATTCCTCTGACCCATCGCGAAGTTCAAAGTTATAAATATTCTTACTTTATTTAAAAATTTTTGTTTATTTCTTCAGTATCTTTATTTAGTATATTCTCATGCCCTTTATCCTTGATGAATTCCTGTAATTAGAACAGATGTTCATCTATTTCCAAAAAGCTTCACTCTGTCATATCCCTCATCATAACAGGAAAACAGGACAAACTATGATAGAAGCCCACTCATTTTTCACAATGCAAATATAAAATCATTAGAAAAGTGCACAACGTTCATTTCTATATTAAGATAAAAATTATTAGTATTGTGTGTGGCATCCACAAATAACTATTTCTCTGCAGTATATGTTGTTGTTTTTTTTTTTTTTAATTTTAGGTGATGCCATTTAAAAAACAGTAGATCTGTTTCTTTATCTGGTACCTAACTAGCACTTTAAATCAAAAAGATCACTGATTTCTTATGAAATCTGTGAATAGATCATATTTATAAAAACTAAATTTATTATCTTTAATTTTCTAAGTCAAGCATTTGTGGAATGTTTATTAAACCAAGAAAGAAATGTATGTGTTGTGTTTCCAGTTCTAGGAAAGTGCTATTTATTATTGTGAGGACATAATACAGAGCTTGGTCAATTGACAACACAGAAAATAAAGCATTAAGAATAGGAGAGTAACAGAAAACTCATAGCCTTAGCTGACTCTACATGTGAAGTGCAATGGGGAGCCTAGCATCCTAAACCCATTGCATACAAGACCTCAGCAGTAGAAAAGCAGTGGGGGAAGAAAAATGTCTGCCTCTAATTGGAGTTCCATTGGGTGCTGGGTTGGTCTTTGCTATTTTCTGAGACAAAGAAAGGGAAAGTAGAACATGTGGAAGAAGTCCCCTATTTACATATCACTGGGGTCCAAACCCTACCTCCACAGCTAGAAAAGGATGTGCTCAGAATCCTGGAATTTTGTTCTGACTCCTCTTTAGGGAAAATTTATTGTTGATAAACTTTTTTTCTTCTTAGAGAGAATAAGGCATTCTATGACAGTCTAAAAGACTGACATATTTTTGCCATTCTTTTGTTCAAATTACTCTAATAATTTCAACTCTCCAGAAGGTTAAGTTCAGATTTTCAGCTTGCCATTTTGTTGATTTTACCTTTATATCACCTATGTACTATATTTGATTTTACCTTTATATCACCTATGTACTATATAATCCATATTTAGAATATGGGCTCTTGCTATATTCTAAATAGATCCTGTTCTTCCTCTCGCCATTCCAGGGCTGACATGGTTGGTTCCTTACCTAAAAAACATTCTACTTTTCTCATATATATTCCTTTCTTGCTGCCATTCCCAGATGTGCTAAACAGTTGAGAGATGCCTTCTTGCGAGAGTATACATCTTTCCACTACTTTCAAGAAATCATTCATATTATTCTGAGCTAGTCTGACTTTTTTTTTTTTTTTACTTAATACTAAACACTAAGATGTAAGGAAAGTTCAGTTGAAAAAAATAATTGTTAAAATATTGGATTTACAAGGCAGGGTGACAGAGAGAGAAGGAGAGGGAGACAGAGAGAGAGAGAGAGAGAAAGGAAAGGAGGAGGAAGAAGAAGGGGAGTAGATAGAAGGGGGGAAGATATAGAGAAATATTCAGCTGTCATATCACTCCACATGAATACAGACCCTAAAGTGTCTTGAAGTTCAATGTTTAAGAATAGAAATTTCAATATTGCTAAATGTCATCACATGGAACTTAACGAATGCAGAGTACACTTTGCTATGAAGAGATAGTGTAATCAGGTACAACAAGGAATTCATAGCATCATAGCACCTAGAAGTAATAATAACTCTCTGAAAAAAGTGAAAAAGCAGCTATGTTTAAACAAATAAACTAACTCATTAAACGAATAATATAATTATCTTAGAGGAAACCAATAATAAAACATAGGATATTATTAAAGTTGCTAGATTTATTTTTTATTTATTTTCAACTGATTACTCTTTCAATTTGAGTAGCCACAGATAGCCAGTGGTTTCCATAGCTGAAAGAGTGCCTTAATATTTTTTTATTTTCTCAATAGTTATACAGTATCTGTTTCTTTAAAAATGTCACTTGAAGTTCTGGGAAGAAGACTCCTATCCCATTAAAAGGTTAATTTGTTTGCATCATAGTCTACTTCAAGTTTTGAAAATTGAAGTGCACCATTTCTGATGTTAACTTTGTTATGTTATGCATCATTAAAAAGAGAAAAAAATGGGAAATGCAACTTCTGTTTTGTTATCATCCAAAGATTTCTAACGCTTTTTTGAAGTTGTTGCCAACTCAGAAACGATGTCACACAAATCTATAGTGACTTCATTATCTGCTACCTGTTATTGCCTGTTGAACTAAAATAAACTGTTGTATTATGTGACCTATAAAATGGTATTAGGCATTTTATTACTTGCTTGCTGTCAACTTGAACATAAGACAGTTATTAAAGATTACACTGAGAAGATTCAGAGTACTACAAATGTTATTTTGCAGAGCTGACAAGTCTTAATGTCTCCAGTCATAAAATAAAAGAAACTGGATAAATCTGAAGACAGTGATATAAACTCAACAGGCAGTGTGATGGCTCAAACACTGACATGAACAATTTCCCTTTCCATATTCTTTTTGTTTTTCTATGCCTATGCTATTACAGTAACAGCTCCTAACTGATGCAAATTGGAAAGCAAGAACATTAAAAGAGCAATTCCTGGGGGGTGGGGGGAAGAATGCTTCTTTAGAGTCACATTGTGTGCATGGGTGTGAGCTAAGATTTTCAAAACCTATTGTTGAACTTTTAGATTAGAAAGTAGGGAAACAAAACAGAAATGGATTCTTTAGATCACAGGCACCAATGATTTTGGTCAAGTGTGTGCTGGTGGGTAAAACTTATCTAGAAACCTGGACTATGTTCCTAAAGAAATGTATATTCAATTTTCATTTCATATGACTTGCTCTTTTCCTAGAACAAACATATTTCAGGACATGAAAAATCAACTAGGAAATATTTTGTAAATAACAAAGTGCCCATCTCTTACCTTGTTAGCAGTCCCTTTTCACTTCATTATCCTCCAATGAATATTGCAACAAAGCTGGTCTGGTTATGGTATCCCCTGATGTACAGATAAGTAATCATCTCACACAGTACATCTGATAGGGTGTGCTACCCTCCCCCCCCCCATTGTTTTTTGTTTAAGATTGCAGATTTTAAGGACAGATGCTAAAATGTAAAAATGACCTTAGTTGAAATTTTTTTTTTAGAGAGATGCAGGGGGAGAAAAAAGTAAAATGGTTAAGGTGAAACAGGTTTTTTGGAAGGCGGGAAATCAGGGTCTATAAAGGGTGTGCAAACAAAGAGAGGGGTTTAAATATAGTTTAAATTTTAGTATGGAGATTGGATAGAGAGAGATTTAATGGAGAAGAGTTGGGAATTGGCTATTTTGTAAAGATGTAAGCTATGTGGATTTGGCCAGGGCCTGGGGGGCCTGCAGTCTTTGGCTCACCCAGGCTGGCAGCAACTGAAAGTGGGTATAAAGAAGACTTTTTACCTCGACTTTAAACACACATACAGGCCTGCCTCTCTCTCACAAGCAGGCTACAAGCAGTTACATTAGCAATTGTCTTTAACTTAAGTAAACAAACTTATGCTGCTTCTCTCTGTCCCAACAGGCTACAAACCGTTACATAAACAATGCTTTTACCTTTAACTTTAACTGGATACACCTATCTGCTTTAACATATACACCTATCTGCTTCTCTCTATGAAGCAGGCTACACACTCTTCATTAGCATTTACACTGTTTACCTTTACCATTGATATGCAAAAGCCAGCCAGTTGCTTTCTACCTTTAGCTCTAAAAACTGCAGAAGAAAAAAAGAACAAAAAAAAAAAAACCTTAAAAACACAGTTTAAACTCTTGTGGTTTTTTTTTTTTAACCATTCCCAGCCTTCTCAACCAAAATACCAAACCAATGCAAGACTATCAGTGCAGACTATTTTATTTTTAACAAGGTGATTTTTTTAATTATCCTAATAACTATAAAAGAAAACATGTAAGGAAAACCCCGACTACTTTAACATTGTCCAAAACCTTTTTCAGCATTGTCCAAAGTCCTTTCCCAGATTTCCCAGAAATCTTTAGTCTCTCAGTCCTGATCATCTCACCAATGTCCAGTCAGAGTTCATCTCCAGACACTTGAAGGCATGTTCATTTGGCTGCTCCTTTGGCTTGCTCCTCCTTGTCTTCCACGCTGTGTTCTCCTTGTCTTCCAGGTAGCAGGAACTCCATGGTGCCGAACCAGCAAAGTTCACTTTCTTTTCAGGCCTAACTTTTGCATGGCCTCTTCAGACACAAGTCAAACTCAGCAAAACAAACTCCAACATGGAGTTTAAATCTGCAAACTTCTTAACTGCCATTAGCACACATGCTCCTAGATCAGGTCAGCCACATGGCCAAGCTCCCATGGCTCACATCTTTACTCTATAAGATGGCTGATTCCCATCTCTTCTCCATTAAATCTCTCTCTCTATCCAATCTCCATATTGGAATTTGAACTATAGTTGAATCTCTCTCTTTGTTTGCACACCCTTTATAGACTCTGATTTCCTACCTTCCAAAAAACCTGTTTCACCTTAACCATTTTACTTTTTTCTCCCCCTGAATCTCTCTAAAAAAAATTTTCAACTAAGGTCATTTTCACATTTTAACATCTGTCCTTAAAATCTGCAATCCTAAAAAAAAAAACACGGGGGAGGGGGTAGCACACCCTATCACATCCGCCTTTTTTATTTCCTACTAGGCAAAAAGGAAGTGTATATCTGTGTCTCCTCATTTCCTTCGACTTTGATCATCAGAACTATACATGTTGTCTCATATGTAGTCTATGTTTGCTTCTGCCTGGAAATATCTTTTAGCTCTTAACCAGTTTATTGAAAGGGCTGGGCATGATATGGGACAGGAAAAAATTTTATATTTTCCATTACCTCTTCAACTTTTACTTTCCCTGCTCTCTGAAGACATCTCTGGGAGATCGAACAGCTCTTTTGTTACTTTCAACGATAATAACTTCCCTGTTTTTTTTTGATAATCCTCATTTTGAGGAATAAGCAATCTTTAAGTGATCCAATTTTAAAATTATCAAAGTATCCCCCACTTCACTTAAATTGAATCTCTGCTTTTGTACTGTGCATGCTTTTTCTTTTCTAACTTTCACAAATGGGGAGTGTAGAGATTAGAAAAAAAAGGGCCAAACATCATTAATAACTGGTACAAGATTTGGTCTCAGGTGCCTTTCAGTTATGCTAGGCATTTTGTACTGGTTCACTTACATGGTTCATTTTTTGTACTTTGAGAAAGATTTCCCCTACCTAGCCCCTCCCTACTCCCACCCCTCCTGCTCATACCCAGGTGTTAGTTTCTGTGTAGCCTAATTGGAACAATGCATGCTCTAAGCTGCCATCACTGCTAAGCTCTCAAAACATTCCTTTCCCCCAACAAACTGATCTTTCACCAACCCAAGCAAGCTGCCAACTGGGTTGAAGTCCCATTAAGCTGCCTCACGTTTGGATTGAGGTATTTAACACCACTGCACAAAAAATCAAGATGACAGCTCACAGGTGATACAGTGGTGGGAGAAATCCAGGGAATGCAATGATGTAAATATATATATTCCTTTATTTATCTATACCTACATACATATATGTATATATAAAGGAAAAGTAACATCACTTCTCCAACATTAAAATCAAAGCACCCACCTGGCAGAAGGGAAACTCATGTACTGCTGTCTCAACATGGGAGTACAGGCCATAGACTCTTGTTTGCCCCTACTCCTTATTCTACTATTGTGGAATTGTGGAATGTTCCACTGCTTCCAGCCGTCAGAATTTTGGGAAACATCAAAAACTAGTCTTTTTATTCAGTCAGAACCCTCCCCAAGCACTCTTTCTGAGAGTTCTGGCCTGGGTGTGTTTCTATAGTTTTGCAGGCAACTATCTAGCTGAGAAGTGGAATGTTTCTCCTGTCCTCTGAAAGTTCTTCAGACTATTAGCACTTCTGGCATATAGCTCACTTTCATGTAGACAGCCAGAGAATGGCAGAGCTATTTCTACTTTTAGTCTAAGTCTCACTAAATTTGCAATTCACTATATAAGGTCCCCTTGTGCATATATTTAAGATAAGGTGTATTTTCATTTATACTAATTCTTACTTCATAGGTACATTACTTATATTTGTGTTATTTGAATAAAAGTAGAATAAAGGCCAATTTGGCCACTTCTTAGAAAATCTTGCCACAAGATTGATCTAGAATGTGGAGGTATTTATATCAATTGTTGTCATGTTTGAGAGCTTTGAAAAAGATTTCTGAGATATTGGGTAATACCTCATCATTAAGCATTTTGTGAATTTCTTATTTTCTAGGAATAATCACCTAGTTTGTTCATTATACATGAACATTATACATTAGTTTTATTTAAAAAATATAGTTTAAAAATACATCGCAGTTGTATTTAAATATTTTATTAAGATTTTTTAATTGAAGTGGTTTAAAATATTACATCTATTTTAGGTATACAACATTAATAATTTGACATCTGTGTATAATACATTATGATCTCCACCAAAAGTTTAGTTTCCATCTGCCACCACAGTGTAATCCCTTTTACCCAGCTCACCCACCTCCCTTTCTCCTGTGGTAAGCACTGTTTTGTTTTTATAATCTACATCACTTTAACTGTCTTTATAAATCTTTCTTTTACTCAGTATTTACTGTCTGGAAAAAACTAACACCCTCCTCATGAACTGACGACTCATAACCATAACCAGACACCAACTGAATTTTTAATCAGTCTTCTCAGAAATATTTCTCATGTCTAACTTAAGTCTTTCACTTTCTTACACACCATGGACATCTGCTTATAATTACAGTGTATTGCACCATTGGGCAAATGTTAATTTATTATTTGTATTTTCCACTAAGTCATAAACTTTGTGAATGGCTAAGTTTTCATGCTAGTCATTGAAAAAAGAAACAGCAAAAAGGCAAGTACAGTGTTCTCAAGAATAAGAGCTCAAATTAACTAATTGAGGGAAATATCATAGGTAATGTATTTGTTTTTATCACTGCCAATGATGAGCTAATATCCTGGTAGAAACAAGGCATATTATGCCTCTTTAATGTTTTTTCCTAGAAAATAATATCCAAATGATGAACGAAAAACTTAAATTAATAAAAAGATGACCCATGCATCAGCCAATTATCAAGTATTTTAATATTTCATTAGTTTTTAATTTTTCATTAGTAATAAAAGCAAAAATAATCACCTCATGTTAAAGATTTAAAACAAATGGCACACAGCTATAACTGACAGGAGTTAGTTCTTTGCACAATCACAATACTTTTAGGTAACAGTGATCTTTTAGGTAATAGTGATCAAAATACTCCTTCATACATCTTACACTTACTGGTAGAGACAAACAATAAACAAGGAATCAGATGAGTGAAAATAATGCAATCTAGGTTGTGATGTGAGCTATGACCTAGGATAAGACCACAGGGGCAGTGGATGGGGGCAGATCGTGGTGGCGGGTGAGGGAGAGGAAGGAAGGATGTATTTCTGATCAGGGTCATAAATGGCCTCTCACACAACAGAACACAATATCATTCAGGAACAAGATGGATGCCAGTGTGACTGAAATGTCAGAAAGGAATGACAGGAAATGAGGTTGGAAATAAACCTAAAGAATAAATCCCAAGAGTCTTGGAGGCTATAGCAACTAAAGACAGTTGGTTTTACTTTCCATGTCACAAATGCCAAAGAAGGCTTGCAAACAAGAGAGCTGATGTGACTGATGTACTCTTAAAAGCAAGATTCTCACTGTTCTTTGGAGTATTGACTCTAATAGGATAAAAGTTCAGGCACTACTCCCAGCTGAGAGCTGACTCCAGCAATCTGGAGATGACGGTGTCCTAGAATAAGTGGGAGCAGAAAAAGGAGGAAGACATGGTTAGACTCAAAAACAGTTGGACAGGGGAGAATTAAAAGAATAAAGGGCAACTTGAAAGCTATTCAGGTACTATATAAGTGACTACTTTCTATTCTATTTTAACCATACTACTGTAATGCTTTCAGACTGCGCGTGCTTCCCCTTGAAAACATTGCAGATAACAAACTTAGTTTGGGGAAATTGTTCTTTATAACTACCAAATGATTAACATTTTCTGTATTACCCAAGCAATAGTCACATGAATACTGCCCCCCAAAGAATAAGGAAATCAACAAAGCTTTTAAATATCCATGATTATAGTTCATTATACATGTATATAGTGTTATTTAGTTAAGATGTATATAAATGATATTTAGTAAAGATGTCAGTACTTAATTTTAATTTCACATAAAATTAACTGTATTATCAATTTATAGTTTTCTCTTGATAACATTTTTTATACTTTACCATCACAGCCAAAATAATCTCCATCTGGTAGTTGAATAATGAAGCAATTAGAAATGGAGCCGAAAACTCTTCTTTGAAAAGTTAATAGTCACTGTCTTTTTAAAAACTCTCATGTGACTATCTTATAAGCTTTACTTGTATTTTCTAAATGGGCAGTGCTAACATAACAGTCATTTTCTACATTATGTTCTGTATCCTTAATTTTAACAATCCAAACTTTATTTCCTCATTATCTAAAATAACTCGTTTCTATGTGTGTTGAACATATTTGAAATGAGAACTAAAATTAATTCACTGCTCAAATGTCTTGGAAATAAGACAAAGTTCAGCAGAAAACTTCCATCATTTTCTAGACCATTTAGTACATTAATGTGCATTTTTGGTTTCCAAAGATGAAATAGAATTTACAAAATTAAAGCTGATTGACCACATAATGGTTTAATTTTTCCTCAAGGAAAAGGTTTGGTGACCTTACCCTTCATTAATATCATTTTTTTACTTAATTAAAGAAAATGGAATATATATTTGTATACAGAGAGACTTGTTAGAAATTTAATTTTAATTTGTTCACTGCTATTAGTTTTTCAGTATTTGTTGAGCATCTACTATGAGTACTTAGATCTAGGAATACACCAGTGGATAAAATTGATAGACTCCTGCCCTTCAGAATTTATATTTGGTCTTCAAATAGAAATCACATTCCCATTAGATTATCTAAAGACATTCCAGGTAGCTGATGGTCTTAAGGTTACACATTTCTAGATTTTCAACTCTGTCTAGCACATTGCTAAAGTGAATCCACTTGAGAAAGCCTCTGAAAATTCATCAGAGATTTGTCCACCCCACCAGCCCTGTCTTCAAGGGCATTCCCTGTATCCTACTTAAACTTAAGTGCATTGTTTCATGGAAGAAAATGTTCCCAGGGTCAATCAAAAGGATGGTGTTGACTTTAAGAAAAGCAAATAACCATAATCCACTATTTGTCTCTCATATCCCCACCTTTCTCCCCCACAACATACATTTCCACCCCCAAATACATACTTTTACCCCTCCCCCAACACACACACACACACACACAATCTGCACTCTTTCTCTCTCTTTTCCCTCTTCCTCTTCTTCCTTCTCCTTCTCCCTCATCACCAATATATACATACCCACTTCTGTCATTTATTATTATTTTTAATTATTTATACATATATATCTCACATCTTTGTATTCCCTGGGGATCACCCACCACTACCCCTCCCTAGCCACTCCCATCTGCCCTGCCCCTGCCCCCAGTTGTGTACTTTAGTTTGGTTGTTAGCTTGTTTTGACTTTTCCTCCTGGCCTTTTGTTTCTTCTATATCCCAATATTAGGGACTATTTGGTTTCTGTCTTTTTCTTTCTGACTTGTTTCTGCTAATACGGTTTCTTCTAGGTCCATCCATGTTATAATAAATTCATCAAATTTGTCATTTTTTAATTGATGAGTAATATTTCATTGTGTATATATACCACATCTTTTTCATCCAGTCATCTGTCTTGGGACATTTGGGTTGTTTCCATGTTCTTGCAATTGTAAATAGTGCTGCAGTAAACATTCAAGTACAGGTGTCCCTTTGTATAAGTAATGAGGTCTCCTTTGGGTAGATTCCCAGAAGAGCGATTGCTAGGTCAAATGGTGGTTCCATTTTCATTAGTTTGAGGGTCATCCACACAGCTTTCCATAGTGACTGGACTAGTTTACATTCCCACCAACAGTGTAAGAGTATTCCTATGAAAACAAGACTTCTCATTTAAATGATGGAAGTAAGAAAGGTACATTTGTCATCTAAACGAGAAGTGTTGTTATCTTATAAAGCCTCAGTGCTGGAGTGTCTGGTTGTTACAACTGTGAAGATATAACTCCTGCTAGGATAGTTCTTGAGCCAGGTCAGCTACTAACTGGCCCCCCAAAAGGTATCATGCCAGTGATGATCTTTTTCTTATGACACCAGAACTGGGAGAAAATTTAGGAGTGATGGAAATAAAACTTCTGCGAGTTCATTTATACTCTTTATCAGTAAGTAGTGCTGTACATGATGTTAAGAGGAAAAGCTTGCATTCAGGGCAAATATCAGATTTTGTGCCATGGAGGTAAGTAGTTAATCACCTGAATACCAGTCACTGCTGTCCCAGGTTAACCATAGAGGCTTGACCGAACATATAAAGGAAATTTCAAGTGAAGGTGAAAATTTCAGGCCGAGTTTCAAAAGTGTATTTAGCATATCATGAAATATGAAGCAGTATAGATTTGCAATAGAAAAATACATAATAGCTGAAAATATAATGAAAATATGCAGTGAACTTTGTTTCTTTTGCCTCACTAAATTATTTAAATATTAAATTTTTTCCCATCATTTCAGTGCTGAGCTATTCTTTGGCAACTCATTTCTTTGCCCCTACCAAAAACTCTGCAGTTCCTACCCCCTGGCCAACTGGTTGTAAAACCACAGTCTCAATTAATGGCATGAGGAAGCTGGAGACACATCAGAAGAAGGGAGAGCCAGAACAGACACACTGTAGTTGTCAAGTCCTCTTTTAAACAGTGGAGTTCAGGAGTGTAGTCATTCTGGCTTGAGTCCTGGGGTCTTGGGTCCATGCAGCTGTGGCTAATGGCAGGCAACATGAAGAATGAGCTCATATCAAATTCTCTTCCCCCTTTTATTCCTCAATTAAGCTGTTTTGAGTCTCATCTCTTTTATTTGAAGTGAAAAGTGTTCTGACTAATACAGTTTGTTTTGTCCAACAAGAAACCATGAAGTTAATTTATCAAAACATGACTTGTGTATATTTTAAGAACTCATCTCTCTTTCAATGAGAATAAATTTCTTCCTGCCCTCAGCCAACCTGGGAAGTTTATTGGCTAAAAGATCCCACAGGATCATCTGGAATTATCTTGATTTGGTCTACATCCCCTTTCTCCCAACTCCCCCCTTGCTCCCTCTTTCTCTTCAATTTCAATTATGTTGCCTGATTGGGATAAACAAGAACATGGCCTAAATACCTGGATGGGCAGAATGGAACCATGATTTGCAATGATTTTTGCAACTATTCTTTATTTCAGCTGATCTAATTCTTTCCCAATGTGGTGTTGCCACAGTTTGGATTTCATTAGATATCTGGGCTTTAAAAATACATGGGCATAAGAGTAATATTATCTAGTTTAAGTAATATAGTTGGAAATTAATTGATATAATAAAAGTAAGATACTGATTTTCCTACTCAAAACAATACATAATAATATGGTCTCTTATGCCATTTTGAATGTTTTACTGAGTTTGAAAACTGCTAGTCACTATACAAGAATTATCTCATTTAATGCTAAGAATCCAAGAGACAGGTATTATTAGCATTGTTACTTCTATTTTGTAAATGAATAAAATGAAATTAAGAGAATTTAATGGTACTTGTCCAAGGTCACACAGCTATTGGCTTACTTGACTACATTTCAAATCAGATTTATGTGTCTCCAGAGCCTGTATTATGCGCCAGGTTAAATAGCAAATGATCAGTTTCAAATGATCAGATCCAATTATTGGTTTCAATATTGTGTTCCTCTGTGGTCCACTTCTCATCTCTGCCACAGCTTCATGTGGGTAGAAGAAAGCATATCTCAACCTCTTGACTTCAGACTTAGCCTTGAGACTTGCTCGGACAAATTATGAGAGTAAGGCTCATATATTTACTAAGTTGCCTTCTAGTGCCTTTCTGTTCCTAGTAGACTTTGCACATTCAGTCTGGGCAAACCATGAGATACATGGAGTTTATTTGAATGAATCTGCCTCCTGGAACCAAGCACAGCCATACCAGCTGAGATCAACTAGTTCCAGTCTATACTCAGACCTGTGAGATTAGACTGTAACAGTTTTTTTAAGGGATTATTTTTGCACATATTGTCCTGACAATAGCAGTCATACTCTTGAAGAGGAATTTAAGAGAGTGAAACTGAACCAGCAGTTCAGTGTTTTATTTCATTATTTTGTTTTGGTTTGGAGTCAACACTGTTTACATCTTTTCTTTCTAATTTGAGTGGTTTGTGGAAGTCATTTATACTCCAGGTACCATTGTTCCAAAAAAAATCAGGGGAGTTTTACCAGGGGGATATTACATCCCCATCTACTTGGCCCTGAATGGAATTTTAACTTGTGATTTTTGCCATAGTCTGTAACAGATAGTTCCTAAGCATATACCTGGTTTATCTCCTTTTTGCTTTAAATGTATTCTCTAGAGATCTGTATCACTTACTAAATGTTTTAGAATTAGAAACCTAGATAAACAGGAAGTCAGAAATTGTCATTATTTCAGTTCACTGTTCTTTAGTTCTATATAAGCATATACTTTGTATATAAATATATAATGTTATATACTGAATTAATAGTTTTTGGTTAGATAAGACCTGGGAAACCAATACATTTAACTCTGTAGTTTGCATGAAATGATGCTGCTTCTATCAAATGATTTAATTACATGTCAGGATTCTTTACTTAGTGACACAGAGAAATCAGATGAACTATTAATTTATACTTTGCTAATTTGTCGTTCAAATGATTCAATATTGGTCACCTGAAAATTGACACAAATTTTAGTATTTGTTTTTCATTTATTCGAGATAAATGTTATCTAACATGGACATGCATTTGCCAGTTACCTTGTTACATCTTATGCAATACATCAATTGTAATGTTTTTTGTTTGTTTGTTTCAACTTATCCTTTGTTATTTATGGTGCAACCTTAAATTATTTCATATAATAAATACTCCTCCCAGTAGGATTTGATCTAGAAAAGTGCCTGTTGTTGACTCTCTTGCAGTAGGCCTGAGTAAAATACTGACTAGCAAACAAGATGACACTCAACTCTACCCTACATAGCTGGAATATGACTTGTCTTGAAGATATTACAAACAGATGTTGAACTTCGGGTAACATTCAGTAAATATAAAGGTATTTGCAGTTGCTTATTTGAATGAAAACATAAGAAGACAATGATGACTGATTAACATCAATGGCAAAAGAGAAGAAATTACCTTCCATCAATGGTAGTTCTCTAAACAACCCAAATAGCAAGTATGGGGGAAATTGTGCATTTTGGTTAAATGCTGAAAAACTACCTTAAAAGAAATATTAGCAATGTCTTTTATATGAACATAGGGTGTGATGGGCTGTCAAGTCATTGTCATTTTTAGAGAATGTCTCTATTGAGTATTCTGGGACAGTAAAAGATATTGTGGGGAATAATAGACCTGAAAACATACTTAATTAAATTTCAGGAAAAGTGAGCAGTTTTAGGAAAATGGAATTTATCTGGTCTGCAAAAGTGTTTGTTGGTGCTTTGAATTGAAATCCTAAGTGAATATTTTCCTTTGATGTTTTCCTCTTAGTGGCTATTTGTTTATCCCACTTAGCAGATCCCCTGCTGCCCACCGTGCTGTCATTTTGGTTAGAACGGTTGTGTTGAGCCACTATCATCAATTTTCCTCCCAGTTGAATCTGCCAACGCTGACAATTATTATCCTAACAAGTACTTGTTCAGTAATGTTCAGTCATTCAGACTGCCTCCCTCATTATTTTCCATCCCGGAGGCAATTGGTAGGAATAGTCCCTGACGCTTCTGCTGGGCCTTAGACATAGAGAAATTTGTTGAGATCTCAGTTATAATTCTATCTCTGATTAATGGGAAAGAGGTTGGCGTCTCATTCCTCAGGAGCAGATGGGGTGCCAAATAGCCACCTATGCACATTGCGGTCATGATGCCTATGTCTCCGTGTTGTATTGGCTTAGGGGAAAGGTCTGGCAACCAAGATAGAGGGGGAAATCACAAAAACAGTATATTCTGCATAATCTTCAGAAATGATTATATGTTATATAAATATGAATTATTTTAAAATATCACCTAACCAGAATATGATATGCTAATGAAACCTACAGAGAACTTCCCAATTTCTGAGGTGATTTTGCAATAGAGTGGCACAAGGAGAACTCATCTCTGTGAATCTCAATACTTTGACAGCAACTGGAAAGGGAGTAGAGATTCAAAGAGGGCTAGGAGTTTTTAGGAGTGTCTTCCCAGTTTAACAATGGAAGATTATTCCACATTCTGTTTCTGTGTTCCTAATGGCATCTCCATTTCCATTTCTTAATAATGTCTCTTCTTCAATGACTTTCTATTGGAAGAATTCAATGTGTATGTGTGTGTGTGTGTGTGTGTGTATGTGCACTCTGTATTAAGTCACACTAAGCCAAATGTCCTTTGCATTTCCCCCACTCTGCCCTATAGGGCTACTTCCATTTACAGAAAATCATTACCAGGAGTATTCCATAGTCACTACTCTTTCTTTGACAAAAAGGACTTGTTCACTTCATCTTTCACTTCTTATATTCATCTAAACTCCCTGCATTTATAATTTTTTTACTTTAAAAAACTTACATTTTAGAGTATTTTCAGATTTCCAGCAAAATTGAGAGAAAGTTCCAGATATTTCCCATATACTCCTAACTTCATCTATGCAATTGGTGTATATAACCCCACAAGTTTTTGGTTTTGTTCTCTCTAAAGTAAATGATAAAAACCTTTGTTTACTCTGGCTAAGATGTCACTTAAATAATTAGATCATGTTACAACATCAGCCATAATGGAGCCTTGTTCAACTCTGAAAGATTGGAAACCATAATCTTGTTAATGGAGTCCAGAAATTAAAAGGTAGCAATCGATCAACAGTTTTGAGATTAAGGTAATCCCTTCACTTGGTGATTACAAAACTCCTATTTCCCATGTAAATAGAATAAAACAAACAAGCAAATAAAGTGGAATGGTTAGTATTTGTTGCAAATCTATGATCCTCCATATATACAAATCAAGATGCAAAAAAGGGAGTTGTTTTGATTATGAAGTTTTATAAAGATCTAGGTATTGTTGCTTAAATTTGGTCTCACAATAACTTCTGAAGTTATATTTATTAACTTCTAGTTAATGTCTTTTTTTAGCACAAAAATTTAGACTACTGATTTTTTAGAAGTATAAAATATTGGAGGACAAATATAGCTCTTTAATGAATGTTTACAGGGCTCATGCCTGTAAGCTTCAGCCAGGGCTGAAGTGAAGTGGCCAGGGCTAGGAATCATGGTTCGAGTCCCGCCTGGGGCCCGTAGTGAGACCTAGTTCCAAAAAAAAAGGCTGGGTGTGGTGGCGCGCGCCTGTCATCCCAGCTACCTGGGACACTGAGGGTAGGGATTGCTTGAGTCTGTGGTACCCTGGGCAACGAGAGGCTGCGGCTCCACAGGCAAAAATAGCAAGACCTAGTCTCAAAAAAAAAAAAATGAATGTTTACAGCAGAGAAATAATATATTAGACCTTCAAAAACTGCACATGAATAAATAAGAGATCAAGAAAATAGATCATTGCAAAAGAGTGCACAAATACTACCTAGTATCATTTGCTATAAAACAATAATTTATGACCAGCAACTAATCACATGTTCAGTGACACACATAAAAAAGCATTTTAAAAAAAGCTTTCATGACTAGATATCCCAACTCAACTATCTAGTGATGATAATAGCTAATATTGAACATAAAAAAGACCTTATTCTAATTTAATTGCCCTGTAGGTATTAATCACTTAATGTAACAGCTCTAAAATGAATAGATTATTATCCTCATTTTACAAATGGAGCAAGGAGATATGGAGAGAGTAAGTGAATTACTTGGTGTTCTTCCCATTAAGTCTAAACAATGGGAAATGAGTTTGGGTTCAACCAGTAGGATTCCTTATAAGATGCTGAGGCTAAAAGCTAAACACTCTAGTCCAATATTTTAACCCAATCTAATAACTATTTTGGAGAGCACATTTGAGAGATGTTTATAACACTTCTACTTAGTGCCAACAAGGGTAGAGGGGAGGACTTATAGCGTTCACTTTTCTCCTGTTTGTGCATATTTATAACTCATATAAAACACTAACGTATCAGTAGAAAGCTTATATTTACTGGCCTTAGTTCTGTCATTAAGATTTACTTTGTATGAATCTACTTTGCTTTCTAAATGTAAGTTCTTCAGTATTGGAAGCTATACTATAATTTCACTGAAATGTTTCTTCTCCCACGTGTGTTTCTTCAACCATTCCTCATAGGGTATAACTTCCAGTTTCATCCCAAGTCCCAATTCAGTGGACACCAACTTCTCCATATACCTCATATTTAGCACCTAGAATAGAATTATAACTGTATTCTGATAAGTGCAGGTGAATGCAAATGTTCTCTATTGCTATGAACAGTGCACACTGATCAATTCAGTCTGAGCCTACTTTAGTATCAAATTATTCTGTCAGATCATCATGTTTCAGTGATGAAAAAAAAACAAGATCAAGGAAAAATTAAGCAAGCCCAAGGACATACAGATAGTACGTAGGGCAATTCATATTTGAAGCTAGGTATTTTTATTCCAAGAATCATGAATTTAACAAAAATATATAAAATCTCCCCAAATAATATATGGAGTCCATCCCTAACACATTTTTGTCTTTCTTGAAATGTCTTATAATTTCAGCCAAGAAAACCTCTTCTTTCTCAAGCATTGGTCATTTCATTATCCTCTAGACATCCTACTTCAGCACTTTGTTCTGGGTTAGTATCCAATAAATTCAGAAGGAAATCAATTTCATATGTCATATGCTTTGATATTCATGTCACTGCTGCTTTTCCTTTTATCGCTCTTGTTTGAGTACTTCTGACATTCCATTCTCCCTTGGGTTTGTAAATTTCTCTGTGGGCCAATATCTTGTCAATGGTTGTTACTCCCTTGTTTTCCCTACTGGGTCATTTCAAATAGAGAAGATATAGTATAATCATGTTTCTCAGTGGACCAAAACTTGGTGCTATCTGTGCTATCACCTTTACGCAGTTCCTGGCATACTTTAACATAAAGTCATCTAGTTGATAAACTGTGCTGTGCTGTGGGGAAAAGTGATTTTTATCTATGTCATCCCTATTGTTTACAACTGAAAACTACTGAGTAACTTCACCCCATGTGTTCACTCGTTCTGCCTGTGGTCCTCAATTTCATCTACTGTTTAAAAGAATCTTTTTTCTCTAACTCCTAAACATCATTAAATCCATGCATGTTGTGTTAAATGCTCAATGATAGAAGGGAGACTACTTCCAGAATATCCTTATCTTCCTGGTTGGCACACCACCACTTGCCAGCAACCTATCATCTTATTCTAAGACTCAGGAAAATACATTTGACTCTCAATTTTCTACTTCTGCTTCCCCCTTTTGACTGTCTTTTCACTAGAGACCCTTCACTTTCATTGTATCCTCAATTATTCATCAGCAAGCAACCAGAAACTGCACATATCTATTTTATGAAACTCATAACCAGACCCAGAGCATTTCTGGATTCTGGAATTGTTTTCAGTTTTCACCAGTGTTGTTCTGCATCTTGGGATGAACCATAATCATTCATTCCCCTTGGAAATATTTGCAGTTCACAAATTGATTTATGGGATTCTCCTTGATTAGGAAGGAGTTTGGGATGTAGTCACTTCTCTTTCCTTTGTGCCACATGTTTACTGTTAGTACAATGTGTCAGAATAATCACTTATTTCAAAACAAAGAAAAAACTGAATTAAGAAATGGTGTTTTATGCATATTCTTTCATGTCCTGGATGAAGAGGAGAGGTAAAATCTTTATGTTTTTAGTGGAGAGATTATTGTGCTTTATTTTTCTCAATACTTTGCTTAACATCTGAATTATCTTTAACCAGAAAGGGAAGGTGGTAGGGTGGAAGTGTAGGACA
Organism: Uropsilus gracilis; assembly: GCA_004024945.1. Taxonomy (NCBI): domain Eukaryota; kingdom Metazoa; phylum Chordata; class Mammalia; order Eulipotyphla; family Talpidae; genus Uropsilus; species Uropsilus gracilis. The sequence goes on along the minus strand of PVHY01007780.1, from coordinate 44,957 downwards.
AGAGGCCCAACGGGGGATTGTAGATTAGTGGGAATTTGGTAGTGCACATAGTGTGAAAAAAAACATTTGTTGAGGTTTTAATCTATATTTCTTAAAACAAATAGAATGATGTAAATCAAATTTACATCATTGCTGGGTGATCACTAGGAAACACTAGAGAAAAGGCTGTCCATGCTGGGTCTCAGGATAATTCAAGTGACATTTTCTAGACTTGTAAGGATAGAGTTAGAAAGTTTTATCTGTTTTCCTAGTATTTCTTTCCTTCCACTAGTTGTCTTGAACCTGATTGCTTTTTAATGGAGATCAAGCTAAATGATTTAAGTGATTTAACACACTTCATCCTGAACATTTTGTGTTCATGCTACAGTTCATTGAAACCCAGATGTAGTAGATGACTCAATGTTCACTGATTTTCTTGCACAGACAGCAGGATATAAATCTGCTGTATTGGCTTAATGTGCAAAATTTGGGGGTAACTTAGAAACAATGTAAAATGATTCAGTGGTATATATTTTTCTATGGGACATATGTTTAAGAGTATGATAACTAAATCTCAAAATACTACTATATGGGAAGATAAATTTGATACATCTCTGTATTAATATTATTTTTACTTTTATATATAAATTTATTTTGTCTTGAATATCAAGGACAGCTGTAAAACTTATATTTTATATCCCTGTTTATTGTTTTATGGCACTTAATGTTACTTAAATTTGAATATTTATTCTTGAATTAAATCATTTGTGATACAGTATTGAAAACAGAATGTTAGTAAGAAATTTGGTGTGAATTAGCATTCTGTGAAACCACTTCTTAGGAGATTAGTTGACAGGCCAATGTCTATTTTTGTTTCAGAATATTTTAAACTTTTAGTACATATTTTTATAATTTAGTGTTTTCAGGCTTTCTTGCTTAACTTTCTTCCTTAACTTAGTCTGTCAAAATTTTTATCTTCATTTTAAGTTCTTTAACTATGAATATAGGAGTGGCTTTGGTTTAAACATAGTATATGCTTTAGGGTTATGTGTTCATGCCATTTCAAATGCATATATCACAGTATAGTGGCGACTAAAACACCCTGTTCCTCCACCATAGTCTGCAGAGTTCACTCCCATCTACGCTGCCACATTCCAGTCTTCCTCTTTAGTAGTCACAGTCCTAAAGTCAGCTAAGTTTGTTTGTTTAGGAAGGTTGTTGTCTATTCCTTTGCTTATTTTTTTTTTATTTTAATATTCCACGTAGGAGTGAAATCATCTTGTGTTTTTCACTCACCTTCTGACTTACTGTACTTAGATTAATCCCCACCAGGTCTATCCATGTTACCATAAATTACCAAAATTTTATAGTTTTTATGACATAATAGTTTTCTATTGTGGGTACTTGCCACACCTTTTTTAACCACCCATTTGTCATTGTACACTTAGGTTGTTTCTGTCACTTACTCCTGTAAATACTGCTTCAGTGTACATGAACATGCATGTATCCCTCTGCGTTAGAGTTTCCTCAGTACATACCTGGGTGTACATGGATGTGCATGTATCCCTCCACAATAATGTTCCTCATTACACACTTAGGTGAGGGATTGCTGGGTCATAGAATAGCTCTGTTTTTTAATATAAATGAAATCTCCATAGATCATGAAGGACTCTACTTTCCCACTAAGGATATATGAATCTTCTTTTTCTTCTACAACCTCACCAATATTTATTATTTCTAATCTTTTGATATGGATCTGAGGTTGTATCTCATAATGGTTGGCATTTTGATTGGCCTTTTGCTCTTCATAAGTGATGATGAGCATTTTTCCATATGCCTGTTGCAAATCTGCATGCCTCCTCTGGAGAAGATTCTGTTTAGCTCTTCTTTTGTTGATTGTCTATAAAGCTCTGTATTGCCCCTTCAATTCTGAGTATCGGCCTTTCTGTATAATGGGTTCTTTGTTGAGTATTTTTCCTTTTCTTTCCTTCAAGAATGTAATGACTTTCCCTTTGACACACATGCCACTGCTGAGAAATTCTCTCATAGTCATATGGAGATTCTATTATATGATACATTACTCTGAATACTCTGTCATTTTAATTATAATGTGTCTTGATGTTTATCTGTTAATTTTTTTTTGGAACAAACAAAGCTCAACAATAAACTTCTTTGATTTGGATGTCTGTTTTTTTTTCCCCAATTTTGGGAAAGTTCTCAGCTATTTTTTCAAATAGAATTTCTTTGCCTTTGCCTTCTCTCTCCCCATTCTGGAGCCCTGATGATGAGGATGTTGTTTTTCTCCATGTGGACAGCATACATTTTTTACGTTGTCTTCATTTTATTTAGTTCTTTTCTTTTTTTGCTATCTTTTGGGATGATGTTCACTATCTTTACTTCCTTTTTGCTGATTCATTCCTTGGTCTCATTGAGTCTGCTGGTGAATCCTTCTATTGTATTACAAGTTAAACTATCGCAATCTTTATCTCTGTTACAGGTTTGGATTTTTAAAATACTTTCTCCGTGTCTGTTGTAGTTCTAATTTTGTTCATTAATTGTTCTCTGAATTTTAGTAATCATCATTAAGATAATTTCTCTGAAGTTTTCTGATAGTCATTAATTAAATTATACTAGAAATTGTCCCTTTTTTTTTCCCAATCCCTTGACTGGGGTGAATTCCTATGCCTCTTTATTCTATTTGATCTGTGTTTATTCCCATGAATTATGGTAGACTCGTTTCCTTCCCAATCCTGCTGTGATGATTAGAATTACAGGTTTTAATGTTGACCAAGGCAGCTGATCTTGGATGCTGCACTTTTTGCTGTTTTATTGGTTTAAACCCCATCACCAATGAAGATGACTCTAGTTTTAATGCCAGCATAATGGGATGATTCAAGAACCCAGCCTACAGTGTGAGGGCTGGAGATACAGGGGGGATAATGGTTGCTGGAATTGATTGCCAAGGGCATTAACCACCTTCAGTGCTGCCATTGCTTGATCTGATGAGGGATCATCTCTAGTCCACCCTCTGGTCAAGGCAGGTCAAATTCCACTACAGATGGTACTCCCCTTCAAGCCCAACCTTGCTACCGACCGTATAGATGCAGTCTAGTTCTGATCTCAGTAGGTTTTGCTGGCAGTGCCATTCCTTTGAGGCTCAGGCACAAGCAAAGTTGCCAGAGGGCTGTGGACTTGGACTGCAAACAGGCACCAGGGGAAGTTGCAGATTGTAGGTAGTTAGGCTGTCCAGATGCCTGCTGAAGCCAGACGGGAAGGGCTGGTACTTCACAAGCCTGCTAAGCTAGTGTTCTACAGCCCTGGGTTCATCAGCTGCCCACCTGTCCAGCAGTCAGTTTCTTTCCAAAGCTTGTTCTATAAGCTTCATTGGTCTAGGAATGGAAGAAAGCCTGGGAGCCTGGGTAGGGTAGGTATCGGGTGCCCTTTGTCTCTTCAAGCTAACCATTCACTGTCCTAGTGTGTTTTCTCCAAGCTCACTTCTGTGGTAGGTGTTTTCTTAGGGAGACAGGTAAATATGGAGGCAGTGTTCACTAATCTGAAGTAGGCTAGGAGCTCAGGGAAGCTCCTGGAATCTAGGCAAGGGAAAAGTGAATATTTTTTCAAATGTCAAACTATCCCCAAGCTGTTTCAGCTCAGCCCCTGCCCAACAATCATGTTCCTTATGATGTGTGGTAGTGACAAGCAGCTGAAGAGCACCTAGGAGCTCAAGGAAGTCCTGGGAGTCTGACACAGGCCTGCATTTGCAGCCCTGGGAACAGTATGTCCACACTGACCCACTGACCCCTAAATCTATGTTCTTTATGATATTCTGCATGCACCGGTATGCAGTTAGCTAGAGTTAAGAGAAAGACCCAGGAGTCTGGGTGTGGAGGGTTAAGTGTCTCTATCAGTGCCCCCTATCATTCCTTGTGTGACCATTCTAATCCTTTCCAGTGGTCTGTAGGTCTCTCATCTTATGGTGAAGCTGATCAAGTCCTGCAGTTACTCCCCACTGGTTCATGTCTGCTAGATCTGTGGAAGAGAAAGAACACCAGAGCCATGCTAGCCCACCATGAGATCAATGGTCTCAATAATTTTTAACTATGTAAAATTCCCCTTTTGTGATAAAATTCATGATCCTGATAGGACTCTGATGTATTATGTTACTGTAATGAGACAACCGATGATCTCGTTTTCTCAGAACTCACAGTGTTCTCTGGGAGCAAGACTGTATTTTTCATAATGGACCTATCTTGGGAAAAGCTTAGTTAGTCCAGCAGACTAAGGGGTTTCCTAGAACATAGGATTTTGAGTGAGAAAAATGAGAAAAGTTCTAGCTCAACCAGGACGATTGGTGGCTCTACATCCTGATTCTTATTACGGGTCTCAGTTTTTAGTCATGGTGTTTGGTACTGAGATGAACGTTAAAGGTACTCTAGTATAACAACACAATCAGGCTGCTCAAGTCAGTTTTCTAGGAATATTGTTTTTTATGTTTCTAATTTCTTCTTGATCACATACTGTTCAAGGAAGTATAATAGACTTTTTATTCTGTTGTAATAATCTTGATTTCTCTGATTGTAGCCCATAAAATTATTTCACCTTTGGCTGTCAAAATATACTCTACACACTGACAGCATTTCTTCTTCTATGTAGTTAAGACTTCAGTGAAAGTCATTTTTAAAAAGTTCCATTCTTTTTGCTCAAGATTCCCCTGGTTCTGTCAACTTCTGTCTTCAACTCATCACACTGTTCACTCTCTACCTTTGATCTCATACTATATAACTTGAGTGTTTTGGATAAGAACTCCATTCTGAATTTTAGCTCAGAATCCTTCTTCTTAGTGTTGTATGGTGTGGAGATTAAAAAAAAAAGAACCTTCGAATTGGATGATATTCAAATTTCAGACCTACTACTTGGCAGTTTTAGCACCTTGGGCAAATGACTTTACCTTTCCATCTTCCATACTTTCAATTGCTTAGTTAGAGCCATAATAGGATGGGCTATGCTGGGACATTAGTGTTACTTTATGGTGGCCATGGCATGGAAACATAGCTGAACAAGTATGAAACTATAATTCTAAAATATATTCAATGTTGTAAACCAACATTACCATCATTGTATTTCATATAAAATATGGTAAAAATAACCTCCCTGGGATCAAAAGTGCATACCAAAAATTAACAATATAATTAGTGTATTTAAAAACTTAAGTTTATTCATAGCATATATGTTTTAGCATATCTTTTTTTCCTGACCTTTATAGTAAGCTGCCACTCTCCCTATGCTTTGATTTTGCTTGTGTTTAGTGCTTGTCAGTAAGTTAATTTTGGAGATCTTTGTTTAAATCTAAACATATAAAAGAAGTGACCTTTGTTATCAATTCTGAATGGCACTTGCATCTAACATTTACTGAGTCTCTTAATGAACCCAATATTACTGACTGTGTTCTGTGCCAGGTACTGGGAGCTGGTCCAAGTTTTTACTTTCAGCTTTGGTCTATAATAAATTGTATTTTTTAGAAATATGGGATTCACATGAATTGACCTGCAGTATATTAGAATCCATGATAGAATAAAGTAATTTCTGTTGAAATTCACTGAATCATTAGCTTGATATAAAATGCATCTCTTTGCTCTCAAATTATAGTTAGAATGTCTTTTTATTTGTTTTGATCAACTTTTCTTCATTTGCCCTTGGCCTGAATCAACTTTGTAATTTATCTAAATGTGCTGAGGGAAGAAACATTGTCAAAATTATTCCATTTTATTCTCAGTGAAGATAGGTTTTGATGTAAAACTTTAATTTGAAAGGAGAAATCAGATTTAGGTTCTCAGTGTGATCCTTTTTAGTGTTCTCTGCTGCTGGATTTTCAAATGTTAGTATAAAAGTGATATGTGCATGATAATAATATTATGGGCATGTTTCTTCAGTCCTGGTCTTTGGCTTTAAAGCATATAGTCTCTAAATAGACTGAGCTAATTGGTGGCACTAAGCATAAATGAGAGTTGAGGTGACACCTACCCATGCTGTCACCACCTCTCAAATGACTTTCTATGTTCTTATTTTGTTTTATCCAGTACAGTCTCTTCCAGCTATGCTTCTGCCATGATTATTGCATTTTAACCTTGTTAATTGAATGGTTCATGATGCCATGCCCTGGGTAAGGTAGGGAAAAGGGAGACACAGAAAACAAAGGGTCTCAATGAAAGTGAAAACACAAAGAGCATCTGAAGATCATACTGGTTTTGAAGTGTAGACAGCTATATACTTCGCCTTCTCTCTTGTTTGCTTCCCCAAACTTGATAATTCTATTCCAGTTTCTCTTCTGAGCCTCATAGTGTTATTCATCACTGCTTCCCATGAAAAATGACAAACAAATAAGCAAAAGTGACCTTGACTCAGAAAATATGTCCTTTTTATACCTGGTAATTATTTTATATGTTATAAGAGACCATATGTTGCTTTTGAGTAGTAATTTTAAACATTTAAATGATCACCTTGAGTTTTTTATTCTTTATTTTCTGTACTCATTTGTTTTCTCATTCTTTTTAAAAAAAATAAATCTACATATTGAAGCCAGGTGTGGTGGTATGCACCTGTAGTCCCAGCTACCTGGGAGGCTGAGGTTAGGGATGACTTGAGTCCATGGGTTCAAGACAACCCTGGGCAACATAGTAAGACTTAGTCTCTGAAAAAAAAATCTACATATTGAGTTTGCTTAGGATAAATATTTTCTTTCTTGAGTTGTAGACTTTTTTCTGATAAACCATCACGAGGTATGTTGTTCATTTGTGAATCTTAGCGAATGTGTCTTTTCTTTTGAATTGATTTCCTTTTTGGTGTATTTGTTCTAGATACAAAAAGCTGTACTAGGACTTAAAATGGTATGTTGTTTCTTAATGCTACCAGTTTTCTCTGAAGTATTGGAAGTGTTGAAGAGTTGAGAGGAGGTTTGTAGAATTGCTCTGAGTTGAACAGATCAGGTTTTGAAGTGGCTCTTTTTCATTTAATAAAATCAGTGTTGAAGTCAATAAATCAATATGGAAATGGTTTAGCAAAGTGGTCAAATCAGTAATCAGTGTGTGGAATGCTTGCAAGTTAAAAATAATGTCAGCAATGTTAATAATAGCTAACATTCTTTAGCAGCTTAGCCATATGTTAGTGACTATACTTACATATTCCAAATGCATTTTCATAATAATCTCCTGAGGCTTATTGTTCTACATGTTTTATTTACAGATGAGAAAACTGAAATACAGAGATATTCATTGACTAAGATGGCAGAGCTAGTCAGTCACTAATGCCTTATATACTCAGTGAATTCTGGCTTCCAACCCAATGCTGTTAACCAAATACCGTCTTTATTTTGTACCTCTCTTTGTCCTCTTATCTGTAGTAACAGATAGGAAATCTGATGCTTGGTGAGATTTCATAATTTTCACTACTTCACAGAAAAAGTTAGAACAGAGATTCCAGGTTTGTCTGTATAGTAAGTAATTTCATATGAGGTACCTTTTAAATATTCCACACCCAGTCCACATTAGAGATTAATTAATCATGATTCCAGGGAGAATATAGTCATCAGTCATTTCTGAAGAGCCTTGAGGATTGCAATGTGCAGTCAAGTTTGGGAAATAGTGAATTATAGCACATACTTGAAAAGAACCCATCTGTCCTCATTTCTAAGCCATTTTCCATTGTATTTGGCACCTCCAGTTTTTGGGCACTCTCATAAGAGTCTCTGCTTCAATTCATATTAGGTACTTGTTGTAGACACGACATTGAACCTGCACAGGTGCCTGTGTTATCTCACTCCATCCACCCATATGTCTGTAGAAACTGGTGCCTGAGGGGATTAAAGTTCAAAGTCATGGAGAGAGACAGTGAGTGAACCAGAGCTCAAACCTTGACTCAGAACCCAAGATGCTGAAGCTCTGGTAATAATATTGTCTTTATTTTGAGATCACTTCTCTTTTTTTCTCATATTTTAATTCTGGGATTCCATTTGTGTTGTGGGGTTCTGATAGTTCTGTTTACTGACTCCTGGTGCTGACTCCTCTAGAAGCTTTGAGGTTGGAGCCTCCATATTTAACAAATCTGATTGCCTCCCATGTGGAGAGTCTTCATCACGCTAACTGTTCTGTTAAAACCTTCTCTATATTTAGGTCCCAGCTGTTCTTACTGATGAAATTGCTGGAGCACAGAAACTAGCTCTTCCTTGTGTTTCCCATGTGGTTCAACTTGAGGGAATGAGAGCAAGAGCTAGGGCAAGAGAGCAGAAGAAGGAGAGAGAATGAATCCATCACTGTCCTTGCTACACTGGGTCTCCTTTAGAACTCTTGCTGTCTAGTACCCTATTGTTCAGTTTTAACTGCCAGACATAGTGCTATGATTCCACACCTCCTTAGGATCCCTTTACCATGTATTGCAAGACAAATTATGGAATCATTACCTCAAGTATAGACTAAGCATCAGTAATGAGTCTTCTAAGAGAAGGATATTAATTAAAAATTTATGTTGTGCTTTTGAAATTTTGATTAATTTTGTTTTAAAAATCAACCAAAAATGCTAATTTAAATTTAATGAAAAAAATCTACCGAAGATAGTTACTTGATAATTTAATTAGAAAATGTGATTCTTTTGTTCATTTTCTATTATAGTATTTGGGACAAAGAAAATCAATAAAAACTCATTGAATGAATTTGTTTCACTGAATCTTAAATGTAGTATAAACAGAAGACTGCTACATGGACCTGTGACTACTTGTGTGGTTACACAGAGCTCAGTGTTCAGAAGGACCCTTTGCTCAGCTCAAGGTGCTTCTGCTATTATCTTGAAATTCTAAGTAACTTGTGAAGAAGGTCCCCATATTCTCATTTTTCACCAGTTTCTAAAATTATGTGTAGGAACATAGATTCATATAGCTTATGACAGAGGGAATTAATTTAGAATCCTTAAATGGTTAAAGTGTTGGGGGATATTTAGACTCCTAGCTCTATTGAACTTTTTGGCTACAGACACATAAGAAGAACCTTCTGATTATTCTAATGAATATACATTTATAGAAAAGTGAAAGAATTTCCTTTATAATGAGGTTGGATAATTATGTTTTGTATATACATGCTCACATATTTTGTGTATATGATAGTTACCAATAAAACACAACATTCAGTTAGTATCTTCACTGAGTTCATAAATAACTTTAGTATTTGCCAAGTTTGTGTGTGTATGTGCAGGAGTTATGCAAACTTTTGACATTAGAGTTGCATTTGTCATAACTGATACCCCATCCTAAAGCCTATCTGTATATTTCATATGAATTTTCCTATCTCTGCCCAGGAGATAAAAATACATGAAAAAATAATGATTTTTAAAAATATGTTTGAACTTAAAGGATTCTGCAGAATTGAAAAACAAAATGGAAATGACTTGCTCTGGAGGATTCAAGATCAGATATAGGTCAAATACCTTAGGATCACAGTTTATTACCCACCCTTGTATAGGAGACAGAAATCTGGAATAGAGATTTCTGCATGAAATCAGGCACCTAGAGACTTGATAAGGAAGAAAATTCCCACTTGATAGAAGGGAATTTAAATAAATCCACCCATGAAATTACAAGGAATTTATATGTCTATAAGGGTTATATCTATGGATAGAGAAATTATGCTCCCAATCTTGATTTCTATAAGAATAGTATCCAAATTTATACAGCCTACATTTTGTGAATGTCAACTAAAAGTGAGTATTTGTATACCACCAAATTCTGTGAAACAGCTGGCTCTCCCTGCAGAAAACAAAGGTCAAATATCTTTGCAGGAATACCACTGCAGCCCAAAGCACACAGGATGCTCCAGGTCAATACCATCCAGCTAAGTATAAGCCCAAGATCAGCAAACAGGGACAGAACACAACAAAGGAGAGAAAGCAAATGCAGAAAACAGACTTCACACCTGAAAATGGAATAAAATGGAACATCCACAAAAAGCACTAAACATTTCCAAGACTACTGATGTGATAGAGAACTATAATATGCAATGGAAGATGAAGTGAAAAATATTGAGAATGAGAAAATAAGCAAAAGTTGGTAGAGATATTTCAAACTCAGTTACTGGTAAATCAATAAGCAGATTTAACTATATTGAAGAATTAACTTTTGTATGAAAAGAAACATGAGACAATTTTCTGGAATATTACAAAACATATCAATAAATAGTATAAAAATGAAATTAACAGAAATGGAGTTTAGAATGATGAGCTATAATCTATGTATTGATAGATTATACAAAGTGATATACAATTATAGAGATAATAAAACAAGTCAAAGTTTTCTGAAATTGTTTTTAAAAAGGATGCACAGAAAAGGATTCACAGAAAATAATAGCATATAGTTTGAAGCAGACACTACTGTAAACTTGATACTGTAAATTCAAAAGTAAAATTAAAGTGAAGTACATTAAATCAGTACAAATTTTAAAAGAAATCAAAAGACACCTTAGCTACAAATTAAAGTTTATAGTTAAAATTAAGCACACAAAACTTAATCAGTTGAGTTATAGAGATTAATGAAATATTATTTTCAGACAACAAATGCAAATAAGTGTTTTAAAATTCCATGTCCAGATAAATAGCATTCTATCCAAACTTTGAGATAAAAACAAGGTAAAGTCTGACGTTTCTATTTCAGACTCTACCAAAAGAATACAAAAGCCGTCTTTCAGTAACCAATAAATTGAATCTATAACAAACGTTTAAATGAAATAAAAGCACTCACTTCAAATATAATTACTTGTATGTTTATAAATAGTATTTTTATAAGTATATTTATTATAAGTGTGTCTCTTAAAATAATAGGAAGGCCAGAGCTTGGGATATAAGGATAAGTGTCAGGAGGATAGGCTATATTACATGGCAGAAATGACAGCAAAAACTTCCATGAGTTAATAAAAAGTTTATTTCAAATTAATGTCAAGTGTACTACAAGTTCAACTTGACCTGGACTGAGAAAACTTTCACAGGTTTTGAAGCTCAACCTTTTGGTCTTCGTGGAAGGTAAGATGAAAAGATAAAGATTTGCAATAGCTATGGAATACTCTGAATATTCTCATCCCTTTATTAACAACAACAGAGGATCAGATGGCTGTGTCTATACTCAAGAAAGTGAAATGACAAGCAGACAAGAGAACCTGGAATTATCTGTTACCTGTTTAGTTCATTGTGCAAGAACACAATTTTCTTGCCATCAGTTTTGAGTAGACTTTAGGTCAGGGTTTCCTAAATTTAGCACACACACTGATATTTGGTACTGATAATTCTTAGTTGTGGTGGATAGTGCTGTGTTGTAAACTATTTAGAAGCACCTCTTGTCTTCCACTTGCCAAATGCAAGTGATATCTCCCAGCAGTAACAACTGAAAATATCTCTAGTATTGCCATGCATCCTGAACAACAATTTCCCCGGTTGAGAAATAACTGGTATTTAAAAAAAAAAATAGAAAATAGTTATTTCATAGAATATATTAAATCATATAAGATTTTATAATGAAGAGTAGCAGTGATTGAAAAGATAAATGTTTCTCTCCAAATGTATGAAGATCCACTCATGACCTTCACAAAGTCCTTAACAATAAGATCTAACCAAAAGATCTCAATTATATACACTTATGTCCATTGTTTCCTGTGTTAGGAAAAAAGATGTCTTTTTCACAAGAAACATGAACACATTAATCAAGATCAAGCCAGGAAAAGTAGCCTTAGGATGCTCCTCTGGGATTCTGACTTGGTTTTTCATACATCAAAAGCCTAAGAGTCAATTTAAGTCAGACTTCATCAGTATGCCAGGAGCTGGAGTTCAGTTACTGGGGTAATGCTGAAAGAACACACTGGGAGAAAGACAAGATAGTGCAAGAACCAGGACCAGATGGTTCCCATGATAAAGTAGTTGCTACCAGAAGTAAACAGGAAGGGTTGATGCTTGTGTTCACCAATGGTAAAGAATGTGTAGTTCTAATCTCCAGGCTGAATGATGTGACTGGATGAATGTGGCCAAGATCACCAAGCACTCCAAGGTTCAAGAAGTCCTAATGAATGAATTCTACTTAGTGGCGGTGGATGGGGGTGGGGGGTGGAGGGGGGTTAAAAGGTAGTGAAGGCAAAGCTCACAGCATTATTTCTACTGGAAGGAAAAGGAGATAGCTGAATGTTGCCACAAGCCTGGAGAGTTTGTGTGTTCATGATAGGAAAAGATTTGTAGTCTTGTCTGGTAGATTATGGGGCACAGGAAAAGAAATTATTGATCAGTGTATTGTTTGCAAGCTACTTAGCTTTTATTAATATTTATGTGTTAATTTGTAGTGTAATAAATTGATAAAGGGGATTATAAAATTGATCCATTGGCATCTTGTTTAATGCTTCAAGCTAAACCTATTTGCTTTAGATTGAATCTTGTAATTGGCAAAGAGATAATACTTTAGCACCTTACTCAGTAAATTATTTGCTTAGGTAAGTAGAAAATATAGCCATCCTATGGCCACAGCTATATTAAAATTTTAAATTAAGAATATCATTATATATGCTCATGATAACATTTCCAAACAAGATATATAATAACTGGAAATTTTCTTTTTTCTTTCCTTAATCAATTCTTCAAAGCCTCATATGGTATTCAGATTATGACCTATTTTCAGATTAATTTATAATCTAACTTTTAATTTTTCTTAATTTGTGTGGTGTCTCTAAAAAGTTAACTTTCATTCTGAATTGATAAGTTTATCTGCTAATTATAATATGCATTACTATTTTGTGAAATTCACATAAAATTCATTTTTAATATGTTGTGATAATTACTACCCTGAAGTTTTGTTTGCACATTTTTCTCATATATCACGTCTTTATTTTCCCTTCAGTTGATTTATAATGTATTTTAATTAATTTTTAAAAAAATTTGATGGATATTAGTATTTTTGCATGTTTGGATGTAGATAAATATATATATATATATATATATATATATAAAGTTCCTCTATTTGAACGTTTTGGGGGATGGGGGCATGATTCAGATTTTCAATAATCTCATCTAACCACCTTTTACATACCTTTTACTTATTGCTGGCCAGTATTTGATATTTTGTTTTTGTTTTATTGGCCTTGTTACAAATGAGATTTAAGATTCTTCATAAGTATCTCCTTTCTTTGCTCTGGTAGGTGGATGGTCTATCTGTGATATTTCATTTTCTAGGAGAGTAGGGCTTTGAGGATATGTGATTGTCCGGAGTTTGTATTCTGGGAGAATGCATCGTTTGCCTTAAAATTCCCCCCAGTGAATAATTTTTACATCTTTTGCATTTTCTTTCTTCTAAAAATCTTCAGGAGCCTGTCTTTAATTTGTTATCAGAAATAAACAAGAAGTGTTGATGTTTGTGTTCACCTCAAGTTAAGTGTTTTTGGTTTTGGGTTATGAGTTTCTGGCTCTTTTAAATAATCAATGACCTCTTTTTAACATCCTCAAACTCTTTGAAGGTACAATTACACATTATTTTCCTAGAAAACATGTCTCAGTTTCAATTCAGCTGTTTCTTGCCATTGCTCCTTATTTTTTGGTGATTTCGACAGTTTTATATGCTAATGAGGTCTTAATAGACTAAAGTTATTGATGAGGCTTCTGACTCAATGTACTTGAAATATCATTGACTTGTTTTACCGTAGATTCTAACCCAGTAAGGTATCTAGATGATCCCAACTTCACCCCAACCCTGTCTCTTGCTTTATGAGAGCCCTAAGGGACTTTCCACTTTATTCATAGCAAGATCTAATTAAAGCTTTAGCAGGTTGAAGTTTCTAAATCATCTCCTTAAAGTTCTCTACCTTTGGCCCACTGGTTGGTTTGCATCCAATTTTGCTACGTGAGAAGTGGAAGAGATCTCTCAATTCTTTACACTTGGAACTTCAGCTTTGTAACCAAATTGTGATCAAATTGTGATCTTTAGTAAATCAGATTATGGGAATCAGTAAATTTATTTTCTTATAAATGCAACAATAATCACTTCATGCCTTCCTCAAAGGATAAACCTGAAATGTTTGTATTAAAAATTTTAATTTTTGTTACACCATTTCATGTTTATAGCTACTTTTCCAAATTGTGATAGTTTAGATAACACATTTCCTTGGATCATTCACAATTTATGCATTGAAATTAAAAATTATCGAAGAAAAACTGAACTATATTATGATGCTTTCCTTTTCCGAATGTGTCCATTGAGTCCAATGGCAGACAGAACTGTTCTCTTCTTGGCTTGAGCTGAATCTTCCAAGTTGTGTGAAGAAATGAAGTGTGAAGAAATTTAGTCAGATGGCCACTCAATACGGGGTTTATTCTTGGGTGCTTTGTTTCTATCTTAACTACACATAGATCAGTCATAGAAAATAAATTTCTGTTGAAATATAGACATAAATTCCCCTCCTTAGGTATTTTAAAATAACCATCTATCAATGCTTTGTATTTATTTCCATAAAGTTTTCTTAGTGGTGACTGTTTTGCTTACATACACTTATTTTAGAAGCAGTAATCACTATGGAATTCACTCATAAATTACTGCAGTTATTTGCAAAAATAAATCAAACTCTAAGAAATTATTTATTGTGTTCCTGAGAACAATTTAGGGATGATTCATTAACAAAACATGTAGAAGTCCATGTATCATGTCTTCAATTAGTTATATTTGCAACAGAACGTTTTCAGTTATGGTCTGTTAAAATATCTATGCAGTAATCTATCATGTACATTAGTTTAGAATAAGTGATGTTTTTATTGGGGGTAGGTGGTGGGGACAGGAGAAAGGGTGGAAACAAAAACTCAGGTAAGATTTATTGATATGATTTTCTTTATATTATTTACTGTTTAAATATAAACAATACAAGCAAGATATGCCATCAAAAAGAGCAGAAATTGTTAAATACCTATGAGGAGATAGTGATATTCTAGAAAAAAAAAAAAGGTCCATATGTGTTTCTAGATTGTGGGGTGAAGCAAATGCATGGAAATTAATTCAAGCCCCAACTGTTTGTGTGTGCTCAGGTCTATGGAGCTTTGTATCTTTCCAGAGTCAGTCAGATTCATCCAAATTTCTAAACTTGAAAGGTTGTGCTCTTAATTGTAAACGCAATAGTTGTCTCTCCTTTCTCCCAGTCTACAAACTCAAGGGTTGATTTAGTGGGAACTGGCATTGGCAGTTATAATTACTTCTGGAACTAATATTTCTCTCCGTGCCAAGGCAGACTTGATTCTGTTGGTGAATTACACATATTTTATGACTACTGGTCTGTCCCAGAGTTTATTTCCTGAATATTCTAGCCTTGTGACTTAACATGAATAACTATTTATGGTAACATCTGCTAAAATGGCCACTGATCACCTTTTGGATCTTAACACCCATGTTCACTCAGTTTTTGTGTGCAAAAAGGTGCCTTTTGTATCAATATTAATATCAAATATCAATAACATCGTATTGATAGTTTACAAATTGAAATCTTCCAATCTTGGAATCCTTTAGAGTTTTTCCTTTAATAGATTAGGACAAATATAGTGGAGTAGATAATTAGATTTGCCTAAATGTGGGACTGTGGCAGTATATCCCAGGTGAAAGTGTTCATCACTATTCCTGTTTCCTTTATTCCCACTCTACTTCCAATTTACAGCTTTCCTACTACTATCCCTGCTTCTATCCTATTTTTCAGTTGTCTTTGATTTGCTTTGTATAATTTGACACTATGTATAAGTCTATAGATTAGGTATAATGGAAGTTTATATAAGTTTATATACTCATATGTAAATTTAAGATACAAAACATGACTAATAAGTTGATAACCTTAAAAATTCCTTGACTCTTTTTAAAGCCCAGGTAACTATTTTCAGATTTGACAGTTAACAATTTCATAGGTTAGTATTTAATTTGTATTTTTAAACTTTAAAATAAATTGTAGTTTTCATAATCTCTGGCCACCCAATTTCTCCTATTTAATATTCATTTATATTTTCTAATGCTTCATCATGTATATACAATTTATCTCTTCATCCTATTAAATATGGATATTTGCAATTTTTTTCCAGTTCAAGCATTGCTAACACAACTTCGTACTTTACAAGGACCAGGATCTTGCCAAGTAGAATTCAATTCTTTTTGTTTCTACCATTAATGTTAATTTTGCATCCATCTTCTTCATGTTCATTTCCCCAATTTGATTTTCCTCTTCTTATTTGACTTAAATTTCATTAATATATTCCAAGCAGTCTTGTAAAATGTATTCAATCTTTATATCTTAACAAAAGAGATTTTCAGTAAATCAAGTTAGCTGTACTGCCCAAAATGAAAGGTTTTCTTTCCTGGTGTCACTTTCTTTTCCCATGTCTTTCTTTTTCTATCATTATCTTTTAAAATCTTATTGATACATTTTCCTGTTTGTAAATCTTTGTTTAATTTTTTCTCTAATATCTATTCTGTTCTCCATGTGATTATAAGCAAAAACGGATAATTATTCCAAACCCTTTTGTATGTAATCATAAAAGACCATGCATAATACCTGAATTTTCTTGGAGTTATGGATTTGAAATAGTATGTCGCAAGTATCTTAAAGTCTATTTCATTAAGTAAAAAATATATAGAAACACAACTCTTATCCTGTTACCAGGGTAGGGGACTACCCCCTTTTAATTTTTTCACCGTGGGTTCTCCCACCTGCCTGTAAGCAGTTGCCTATAGATCAAGCCTTAGCAATAAGGGTAAACAAATAGATTTATTTATAGTAAAAGGGAAAAACAAAGAGTCTAATAGTCCATACCTGCACAAGTATCCCAAACAGAAAGGAACCCCACTTCTGCTCCTCGGGAAGCTGCGTGGGGTTTGCCTTGGATTCCTAAATCTCCTTACTTCCTTATCCTTTGGTCCTGCGTTATTCCAGGCATCATCAGGTGAATCCCCCAGCACGAGGAGGTTCAACTTGCTTCTATTAGGGACACGGTGGTTCAACTTTTCGTCAGAGTCACCTCTCCTCCACCTTCACACAGCTCCTGACCCTTTGGGGTCCAAATGCTGGAAGAGCCCCAGCAGACTCTACTTCTGGGTCCTTTTCCTCCAGGAATCAAAACTTCTGAGATCTCTGAACTTGCCTCCTCTCTCCTTCCCAAAAGTTCCTGTCCCACTCTCTGCAACCTTGTTTTTATCCTCTCCCTCCTCCAGACCAGAGCTCCAATTTCCCTCTACACACCCTCTTGGTGCTTCATTTTTCTCTTCCACACCAGAATTTGCAACAAAGTAAAAGAAGGAAGTGCCCTTCCTTGATTTAGCCTCTTTTACCTCTGTTTTTCAGACACAGCTAATGGCATCAGTGCCTGAATTTTAATCCTGCCCATATTGGAGTCCTGGTTTCTATCTTGTAACTAAAGAACACCCAAACTATTTGCAGTTAACTTTTTATATGCTGTCAATAAACATGGTGTTTTGTTGCATCATAGATGTCCTAGTTATTACCTCTTCCCTCCTCTTCCTCTTTTCAAAAGATGAAGCAGAACATGAAATGTAAAATAATCAAAAAATGAGTCCATTTTATCTCTGTGTGTGTGTGTGGTGTGTGCACCAAGACTCTTCTATGGAATTAGAACCAGAAGATACATTTCTGGACCTGAATTAAACTGTATTAAATACATAAAAGTACTACTCCTTTCCTTTACATTTACAGTCAAAGCTCAAAAAGGCCCATTCAAGTGAGAGAAAAAGCTTTTAAAAATTGATATACCTGTGAATAGTCAGTCATTATAAATAGAGATAGACTCCAAAATAATGGCCTTTCCCATATTCCTGCTTCTGCTTTTAAATGCTCTAAAGCTCATTCCTATTTCTGTAAATGCCTGTTGGAACAAAGGCTTGGGTATTTTTGGTAAAATAGCAGCACTTTGATTTTTCATGCTTAGCATTATAAAAATTGTCTAATGTTTCATTTCTTCATTAATTTAAGTTTTCAGTGAAGGGATATAGAGAACTAATCTTTAAGCAGGTAAGGGACAATAGGGTGGAAGGGGGAGAACACTGAGTGTTAAATTGCATGGCTAAAATTCACATTTAGAAGAATTATCTGTCCTTTTGAAAGCTTAAGCAATTAGTTTAATGAGTGGATACTCACTGATCTACATTTACTTCCCAATGATGGTTTTAGCTCCTATTAGTGTAGCCTTGCACTTCTATTGACTTGCTCTGCATTAATTTTATGTAAATTTTCAAAAGTCACTTCCCATTCAGAAACATTCCTTTCATCTTAGAAGGAGTAATTTTCTTTGCAAAGGAAGGAAAGCTCCCTGAAACCTTTGTCATTTTAACCTTAGCTACAAGAACGTGTTTCTATACAACAGTGAGGATGACTGACATATTTGCACATACTTCCATTTCAAAAAATATTGAATTAAATCTTTCTCTATCTCATGTACTTGTATTCAAAAAAATAAATATATCACTTCTCTGCCTCTCAGTAATTAATCAAGCCTAAATTCTGTCTTCCCTGTCCATGAATAGCAATAGGCTTTGCTGCCAAACTACAAATATAAATTTCACCTTCTTGAGATGAAACCAATATTATTGAAACTTCATTCCTTTATAATGTCATCAAAAGAACAGCATTTTTGGACAAAAACTGACTTGCCAATGCATAGGTTACTCTTTAAATGTAATTATTATTTTTTAAATAATTTATTTATATATAAATTTCACATCTTTGTGATCTCTTGAGTTCACCTCCCCCTCTTTAAATGTAATTATAACTAGAGAAGAAATAGTTTTAAAAGGAAAGGAACCGGGAGAAAGTGAGAGAATGAAACCCTAGAAATGAAAGTGAAAAATGAAAATGATGTTGATAGCATGTTGTGAAATTGAAAATATTTAAAATAAATAAATAAATAATAACTTCCTTGGACTTACATGGGTCCTATGGTCAGTAAAAAGTATCTGATTTTTTTTTCATTTAAATCCAAACTTGTTCAATGAGTTTCCATGTGTTTGCAATTTTTTTTCTTTTTCAGTTTTATTGAAATAATTGATCTATTACACTGTATATATTTAAGTTATATGACATAATGACTTACTTATGTTACAAATGGATTACCACAAGGCATCTAGTTAACTTTAATGTCATATGGATACCAAAAAAAATGTTCCTATGATGTTATAACTTGATATAGCATTTCATGGTTAATTTCTCATATTTTCTCTCAATAATACATTTTTTTAAATCCCAGTAGGATAATTTAATTTGCTTTACCTTTTCAGGGAAATTAAAAGTTGTATTATAAAGCTGAGATACATTCATATGAGTTCTTACCTTGGGTACTATGGATAAAGTGTGTGGGTGGAGGGGGGATGATGGTATTGCTATATTTGTGGGAATGGGTGTTATTTGTGGGAATGTAGAAAATTCAAAATAGCATCTTTATTTTTAATGTCTTTAAGGGAAATAGGCATTTCTTTCAATTATGAGTATTGAGGAAAAAACTGTAAGACTATTTTTATCCCTATGACTTTATTACCAATAGACATAATAGA
This sequence comes from Uropsilus gracilis, assembly GCA_004024945.1. Classification (NCBI taxonomy): domain Eukaryota; kingdom Metazoa; phylum Chordata; class Mammalia; order Eulipotyphla; family Talpidae; genus Uropsilus; species Uropsilus gracilis. The sequence continues at coordinate 25,399 of PVHY01007780.1, read as the reverse complement.
AATCTGTTTTACAGATATGTCACCTATTTATACCTACCATGACCCTGATATAACAATCATACCTCCCAGAATATGTTATTTTATGTGTTCATACATAAGAACATAAACGGGTAGCATTTAAAAATATATTGATAATGGTTTTTGATATAGTTTGCTTTCTATTTATAGTTTAGCATTTTCTTTGATGTATTTAACTATCATTTAGAACTGTGTGTGGCTGCCAAAGGAGGTATTCATGTGCTCTCACATAATCTAAAGAATTTTTGCGTTAGTTTGCACAATTGTTTTAATGCAAAAATTGTCCTTTGCAAGTGTGTCCCTTAAAAATGTATGATATAGAGTTGTTTTCCTTCATTCCCTGGGTTTAGCTATTTAAGTGGTCCTGTCCTACTGCCTAAGTCCCATCTGCTATTAACAAACACACTCATTCCATTTTTATTTTAGCCGTGTGGACCAGCCACACACATCATTCAGGCTCACTGATTTGCAGCATTTCCCTTGTGGTTTTGTTGTTGCTGTTTCAATAAAACACCAAGGACATTGTATCCTATTAAAATGTTACATTGAAAAGACATTTCCTAAGGATTTCTCTGACAATTTTTATGAAGTTACCTTGATAACTACAATTGCTTCCATCTGAAAGGACATCTAAGATTGTGTTTTCTTCTTCCTGCCACATCAGAATTTAACTTGAATGAGTATTAATACAATCTAAGTGTATGAAGTAAGAATATTTAATATTATTGGCTTTGATAGGGTGTGCTACTCCCCCCCCCCCATTGTCTCCTGTTTAAGATTGCAGATTTTAAGGACAGATGCTAAAATGTGAAAATGACCTTAGTTGAAATTTTTCTTCAGGGAGATGCAGGAGGGAGAAAGGTGACACAGGTTTTCTGGAAGGTGGGAAATCAGGATATATAAAGGGTGTGGAAACAAATAGAGGGGATCGGAGGCCAATATGGATATGGGATAGAGAGATTTAATGGAGAAGAGATGGGAATCGGCCATCTTGTAAAGATGTGAACCATATGGACTTGGCCAAAGGCCACTGTGGACCTGCAGTCCTTGGCTGACCTTGGCTAGCTGCATGTGTGCTAAAGGCAGTTAAGGAGTTTGCAGATTTGAACTATGTGTTGGAGTTTGTTTTGCTGAGTTTGACTTGTGTCTGCAAGAGGCTGTGCAAAAGTTAGGTCTGAAAATAAAGTGAACTTTGCTGGTCCGGCACCATGGAGTTCTTGCTTCCTGGAAGACAAGGAGAACACAACGTGGAAGACAAGGAGGAGCAAGCCAAGGGGGCAGCCAAAGGAACATGTCTTGATTTTGATACTTTGTGGATACAATTCTTTGAAATAATGAGAAACCATTGGCCATCATTAATATTCTGGAATCTCTTGTCTTCTCTCGATATTCTTATCAAATTTATTAACATTATTGTATTGTTGGAAGCAGAAATAGCACTTGTGAATGAATATTTATTTTACCACTACATTTGACCCTGACGCTGTGGACTAATGTCTCTATGATCATTTAAGTCTTAGGCAAAATTATATATGAATTTAGATATATTCATATGTAAGTACATACATAAATTATCTTGCAAAGATTCTGGCATATAGTAAGTATACACAGTAAGGAAAAGAACAGACATTACTAGTGTAATTACTAAATCCTTGATTCCAAACTAGTCCTCTCTCAGGAACTACTTACAATTCTGCATTTGCAATCACTCATTGAACAGAAGGATGAGGCAGTCTTAGTGGCAGTCAAGAAAAATAAGTTTAATTCTGAACTATTTTCCCTCAAAAACAGTTCATTTACTTCTCCTGTATGATAAGGATGTATGTATGCACTCTGACAAAGTAACACTTGGAGGCAGTCACCTTCATCAAGTTTCTAATCAGTTGGTGAAGGCTCTTACTGTTTTACTGAAAAAGACTATATAAGTCCACACATATGTAATTACCTAACCAACACCAAACTGCAGTGGCCATAGGTAACTGGAACACATCTCAAGTCCCAATTGGGTTTATTTGGCTTCCTATAACCTGCCAAAAAATCCCTTCATGGTGCATGTAGATTGGGAAAAAGTTACTTGAGTATCTGAACCTCAGTCTCTTTGCTTATAACATGAGTTATAACATGAGTAAAATAATAGTACTTCCTCCACAGGATTCTATGAGGGTGCATTGGGAGAACATTTAAAGACATTAGTACTTAGCACCATAGTAAGGACTAAATAAATGTTAGTTATGTTGAATGAGAGTGAATAATTTTAGCTGATATTTTTCTTGTGTCTTAAAGAAGTGATCCTTCTGCCACGTCCTGCTGTGACCTGTAATTTGTCTTCTCTCTGGTTTAACATGAATTTGTTTGCGTAACCATCCAAACTTATCCTTGTTTTGTGTGCAGAGAAGTTGTAAAGATTTTCAGATGCCTTCAGGAGGCTTCTAGATAACAATGCTTAGAGATGTTTTGGTCTTTAATTTGCACTGGACATATCTATCTTTAGTAAAATTAGAAATTTTGCTATCTAGTAGACAATTTTATAGCACTTCTAATTTGGAGTGAAGTTAAAAATAATGGTATATGTAATAAGGTGTAAGACATTATACATTTATACATAGGCTCAATCATAATAGCTACATGATACTGGATGGTTAAATTCTCATTCCACCAATGAGTGTGCTGGAGAGATTAATTTGCTCCTTGTCACATAATAATTAGAGAACAGACCAGGATTTCAGTCTTTGCACTGTGGCCCTGGAGTCTATTATTTGTTGACACAATAATGTTTTTCAGAGGTTCTGTAATATAAAACACACGAAGGTAAACACTGTATTGTGCTCACTGAAGTTCTGTTTCCTTAAGTAACAATTCAGTGAGTCTAACTCAAAGCATGACTACCCACCATAAACGGAAGATGGAACTTTCACATTTCAAGCACACCGTGTTACTTGCAGCATTCCTGTTAATCATTCTGCAGCTTCCTTTAACTTTATGGATTCTTAGGTCCAGCTGGAGTTTTCATCTTACTAGCTGCCCTTATCAAGTATACCTGCTTGGTGGAAAGAAAGGTTCTGAATTCTCCTTACCTATCATTTCTAAATCATGGAAGCCATCAGTCTGAAACAATAAAATGACTCCAAATTATTCTTACTTTAGCCATATAAAACCTACAATCATCTCTCCTTGTCCCAAATATTTGTTAACAAAACAAATGTGTTTTCATTCCCCTTTATACTACAAAAATTTACAGTTTTGTGCTGGCATGTGGCTATACAGATCACAAACTAAAAGCATGATTTTGGCTCTTGTTTTTGATTTGCTTGACTGAACAGTTTATTATAACTACAATTTTAAAATTCCTTAGAAACATGAAACACTCTTTGCCAGGAGTACAACTGCTTTCCTTCTAAAAAGCCAGCATTTCAGTGTGTCTTGCAACATTTTAATTAGTTTGCTTATGGAACCAAACACATGCATAAAACACTGAAGGCGGAGCAAAGTCTCTCTCACCATAATTACTTTTTGCAAAGGATTACTTACATTTTCATAATGATTCAAGTGTTTTTGTGCAGGGAACTTTACATTTTAAATGGAAAATTATACCTCCATAAAAGCCACTGCAAATTAGCAGCTTTAATATAGCATTCAAATTCTTGGTACAGTGCACGATTGATGCTGAAAGATGGATTTGCTACAGCAACCTGTTAGGTTTGAGTTATGCCAGGAGATTTGTTGTCCTTAATGTAGCATTCTGTTTTCAAAGAAGTCCAAACAGTGCAATTTTCAATAATTTAAGAAGTTGAGAATTTCTCCATGTGGGTACCAACAGGTGTTTCAGCTCATAATCTTTCTCTTTAGAGAATGTAGTGGTCATTACCCAGAGAAAGGCACAGTTAACATTATAAGCTCTTACCAAGAAGTAAACTAAGTTCATACCTTAGTAAATACAACATAATTTCTAATTTTGAACTTGTGAAGAGTTATTTTTTTTCCTGCATCCAATTCATTATTGGTGTTTACTGAACTTTCACTAGATGTAAATCAAGAGAAGTATCACATTAGTTTCACCATCTAGAGATCCACAGAGGAATTTCACAAGTCCAGGAGTTTTAGCTTAGGATCCTTTTTTTCAAAGAAAACATAGACTCCACAACAGTTATCATATGTGACTTTTGTTTTTTGAAATCTAATTAATGAAAATCCTGGAAAATAATGTCAGATTTTTACATCTGACAATTTTGTACCATTTTTGGGAACTTCTTTTTTTTTAAGATTTGTCTTCAATTAAAACTGAAATTAAAAAAAAAACAAGTGAGAAAATGTTGTTTTGTAATGCTGTAAGGGTTACACAGAAAGCTTTGCTTTAAATCAAGCACACATGTGGAAGTTCCAGGGAGAGTTGAGAAGAACTAAATTCTCACTCAACAACTTGGCATTCACCATGGACAGAAATGTGGAAATGTTAAGGGGTATGCAAAAAAAAAAAAGTAAAAGTTGTAAAGAGACTTATTTTGTGTTACCTGTTTCAACGGAAGGATCTCAAGGGAATTAAAATGAGAAATTCAAAAATAATTACATATGCTTACAGACTACTTGGTTGGTCTGATTTTGTTTATTTGTTTGTTTTGCTTTGGAATTTTTATGCCAAGGAAATGTGTTGTTCTAGAACTGTCTACCCAGTGTCTTTAAGGATCAGAAGAAAATGACTTTTTGTAATTAGCATTGTTTAAAACATTTGAAGCACATTTCATCACTTATTCAAATATTTGCTCCAAGTTTGAAACCCAAATACCTTTTGAAAGAGGGAATGTTCATCATTTGCTAATAATTATCATTTACATGTCTAAAGCAAGAGGTAATCTGCAAATAATTGGTTTCCAACTGTTACATCAGAACACTGTGTCAGAAAATCATGACTGTATTACCATGTGATTATAATTAAGAAAATGGCAAACATATTGAACAAATGTATCCTAGGAGTTCAGTCCAAATCAGGAATAAAACAAGTTGGTACAACTCCTGTAGAGTAGGTTAAACCATAAGGAGTGACTGATATACTAGCTATAAAATCAGCACTTTCACATAGCTTTCCCCAACAGCAGTTGTGTTTAACATCTGTGCATCTAAGTACGATGACATGACTCTTCATTTCAACAAGACAATATTATTCATTAACTATGGCTGCATAACAAATTACTCTAAGATATGGTGATTTTAAACAATGATTATTTACTATGTCACAGTTTCTTCATGTCAGAAATTAAAAGGTGCTTATTTGGGTGATTCTAGTTCAAGGTTTTCTGTGAGCTTACACTTAAAATATTGATCAGAGTTGTAGTCATCAAGGCTTGAACAACAGATCCATTTCCAAAGTGGTCCTTTCATGTAACTGGCAAAATATATCGGTTATTGGCATGTGGACTGTGTTCGTTGCTATAAAGTACTCTCTATAAGACTACTTTAGGGCAACTAGCTTATCTAGAGCCTATGTAGAGAAAGAAAGGAATTCACAATGTCTCTTATGACCTTTGTCTTAGCAGTCAGGCAGTATCACTTCTACCATGTTTTATTCATTACAAATGAGTAAATCCAACCACAATCAAGAAGAGAGAGATTCAATTCTACCTTTGAAATAGAATATTAAAAAATGTATGGAAATAGTCTAAAGGTGCAAGAGCAATGCTTACTCTCTATGTAAACATATATGATTGAGTCTCATAAAGTTTCTCAGCACAAGTTTCTTTGTGATAAGATTTGATGTAGCTCCCTGCCATCTCAGATCTTCCTGCAAAAACTTCCTTCTTCTCTCTTTTTTCCAAACTTTCAGCTGAGGTGGAGCATCTGAAAAAGTAATTGGGTCAGGGCCAAGAAACATTTATGACTAACTTTCCCAGTTAGAAAGTTAATGTTTTAGTGGAATAGAGTAAAAGGATTATTCAGTCCCTGTTTATTTTAAATCTCCAAATCACACATTTTGAAAGGAGCTAGTCAAGCATTTGTTAGGGGAAAATTTTATTATCAGCCAAAGCAATTAAATTGTAGATACTAGTTAGATGTCAAGTTTTGGTTATAAACTCAACCTCTAGACCACCGTGTTCCTTACCTTTACAATAAGATTAGATCTAAGGTGGAGCATGGTGGCACATACCTGCAATCCAAGTGCTGGGAGGCTGAGACTGGGGATATCTTGATTCTGCAGAATCAGGACTACCTTAGGCAACATAGCAAGACCTAGTCTCAAAAAAAAAAAAAAAAAAAGATTAGATCTAAGGTTTTATTTATAGTAAAAATTATATAATTATGATTAGTATTTATGTATGGAATTACATCTGCAGGAGCAGTGAATCAGGTCCAAAAAGGGGGCAAAAGCCTCCAAACAACATGCTACATTTAAAATGCAGCTTCTGCCGATCAGGTTTCCAAAGGTCTGTACCACTCAGAGCAGTTACCAGACAAATGTAGTTTAACAACAGGGTTTATTAACAAGGGAATTCAACAGGGAAAACAAAAGTCTTAAAAGCCACAAGTGGCCAGTTATCTTACCCTAATCACCATTTAGTCCTAAAGTCCCAAACACACATGTCCATGATGGTGTCACTTTGCCCCTCCAAACCTGAGAGGCAGGCACTTCTGCAAAGTCCAGTCTTTCTGAAGCATCTCTTCACTTCTTCTCCAGTGTGCTAGGCTGCTCCGCTTCTCCACGACTCTTCAAACTGCATCAACAAAATGCTGATCCCAAATCAGCATTCCAAATATGCCGCCTTGTTGCCGCTCCACGCACTTTGTTTACCAGGCCCACCTCCGTGATGTCTGGCTACATTCACCAGGCCTCCCCTCAGCAGCCCCTGGTCATTCCTGGCCAGCCATTCTGGCATCTGATTCCATGCCGGTTACTTATCTGCTGGCCACTTTCCCACCATGGCTCCTTTCCATCACCAGCTTACTCTTCCAAAGGGCTTCCCTTGGCCAGGCCACATGGGCCTGTTCTCTCAGTCTGCCATTCTCATCTGTGGGAGCTGCCCCAGAGATGGGGGGCTTGTAATTTAAACCTTTTACAAGTTGAGCTCTCTGCCCCTCGCAGGAGGAACAAATTGGGAGCTGACCTGACCAGCTAAACTCTGGTCTTCCACGGCCTGTGCCCTTGCCCGGCCGGTCCGTGGCACTCATCTCTTTTTTTTTTTTCCTCCTCACTCCTCCCTTTTATCCTATTTTTCCTATTTTCCTTGCAGGTCTTTCAGAATCCGCCCACCAGGGCATTTTGGCACCCATGCAATTTTTAACTGCGTCACTACCCTGTATCATCTATATTTTTCACCATCTATGTGATGAAATAGTTGCAATACACAAATATCCTTTGTACTTTGCTTCTGAGTGTTTGAACAGAAAATTTTATAGGCAAATAAGTCAACTACATATCATTTGGTCAAAGTGACCACTGAAATAAAAGATTAACATGTACCAGAGACTTTAATAAGTAGTCTCTATTGTTTTTGGTGTCATCATCTCCAAGGAGTAGGTTATTGAATTGTGTAAACATGAATTCTTGGAAGCTGTAGTCAGAGCAAATCAGCATTGAGACCTAAAGTTCTGAATTTGATAATAACATGAAGCAACTATCTTGTGTATCTTCACAGATTTTCTGCTTTTAAAGGATACATTTGTAAATAATTTTGTGGAATTGAAGTAAGTTGTGCTGAAACTTTTATGCTAACACTGAACACCTTAAGATGCTTTCACATGCCATCTAGACTTGCTCCACGGGGAAACTTTTTAAAGTGCTAATTTGCCAATTTGTGATTTTCTTACTGATTACATTTGCAGGGAGCCATCTAGAGACATAATTAATGGAAATGCCTTCTGTTCACAAAAGAGTAATCGGATAAGAAGATAGATGGAAATTTTTACTAATATCTCACCTGGTTAGGAGACAAAGGAAAACTTGATCATAAACATATGGGTCACACCATGCACAAACCTTTAATCACAGAAAAAAATAATAGCAAGAGCTTAAGTCACATGAGAACAAACTTATCCTACCCTATTTTTGCAAGTGATGGCATAGTTCCTGGATTATTTCTTTCTCTCTCACCAGGAAAAAAATAGGCAAAACGTGTGCAATATCTAAGATCTACAATAATAACCCTTATTTAAATTCTGGGTTTGGATTCTGCTAGCAACAGACAATATGTATTTGTTTACTGCTTACTCTTTGACAGTGCTGATTAGGGAATGTAGGTACAAAAACAAGTGAGAAATAGACTCGGTTCATCTAATTAAAAAGTATAAAGCAGCAAAAGAGGCTCAAAATAAGGTTGGGATTTTATGGCTCTAGAAATGGTTCAAACAAACATACAAACAAAATGTCACAAAAGGAAAGAATTTTTCCCCTTAAATTGGCAGTCAGACTGGAGGTATTTTGATTTGTTATTTGCTTATGAGTTCTACAATGGAGCCATTATTAATAGTTGGTAATTCTACTTCTTGCCTTTGGGTATGTCAGCTATTCTTAGGTCAGTTGAACCACTAGAAGCAGAAACAAATAATGGAACAATTAGCTCGTTCTTAAGCACCTTCCATGCTGCACATTTCTTTAAGGATATACAAGGGAGAAGAGAGAAAATTGTGTTGGGAAAAATGGAAGTCCCATTGAAAGGAATGAAACTGGGGCATAAACAAAAATGTATGCAAAGTGAAGTGAACACTTAACCATAAGATCTGAAATCCTAGAACTATACATAAAAGAGAAAATAGGCTAAGCACCAAAACATTGTCTTTAGTCATGTCTTTGGGAACTCACCAATGATGGCAAAGGAAGGAAAAACAAAAATAAATGAATGGCCTAAATCAAATGTAAAATGTCCTACACAGTAAAAAAGAAACAACCATTTAAATTAACAGACACCCTTCCAAGTGGGTGAAAATATTTGCCAATCATGTATTGCACAAGGAGCTAGTATCCTAGAATCTAGGCAGGACTCACACGACTCAACAACAAGATGATGAATAACCCAGTCAAAAACTGGGCAGACTCCCTGGGCACATCTCCAAAGGAGGAACTGGCACTTGAAAAGTGTTCAGTGTCACTTATCATCAGGAAATAGAAATCAAAATCAAAATGAGATACTATCTCACACCTGTGAAAATGAACCACATGAGGGGGAGGGAGAGAAAGAAGAAAAAGAGATGGCTGAGGCGGGAGAGGGAAATAAAGGGGAGGAAGAGGAAGAGGAGGAGGAGGCAGAAACAACAGGTATTGACAATGGTGTGGTGAAAAAAGGAACCATCATACATTATTGGTGGGAATATAGGCCAATCTAGCTTCTGTGATAAACAGCATGGAGTACCCTCAAAATAACAATAATAGATTATTCATATAATGGTTCAGTGGGACAGTAGATCTTAAGTGTTAGTCTCCATGACTTCTGTGAACTTTATTCAGCATTAGAATAAGATCAATCAAGTCCGAGGTATTTTAGTATACCGGAAACCACTTTTTGTTTGTTCACTTTTATGAAATAATCAAAGAGTTCTTTGTGTTTTACAGCTCTGAGTAGTTTCCCTATCCAGGTTAGTCTTACCATAGGTATGAGTCAAATTGATAAATTTCCTAAGACTGAATGAAACTGTGCAGTTAGATTATGTCAATCAGATGTCCCATTTACAGGATCTGATCCTTCAAAACCTGCTCCTTTGACAGCTCTCTCATGTTTTAAAATTCATGTTTTAAAGTGTTAACTGTGGTATTTTTTAATTTTTAGTGATTGTTGATCTGCTATAAGGTACTCTAACATAGATGGAAGTGGTAATGAAGTTCCAGCCTGAATTATTTCCCTATTTTTCAGAATAAATGCCCAAGCATATTAAAAAGATCTTACCAACATGTAAGACAGTAAATTTGGGAGAAGTGAATTGTCTTCACCTTCTGGAACTTAAGGAATCCAAGTAAAATAGATCAGATATCATTTCCATCACTAAGACTGAAATGTGGCAAAAGAGACGCACAGCACCAGAGCTAAAATGTTACACAATCATCACTGTAGAATTCCCAGAATTTTTATTTTCTACTTTCACAAGTCACAGGTAGAAATTTTCTTTATAAACCATGATGTACATGATTTTCCTCATATTGTAAAGGCTATTTATCTGTTTGTGCATATTCTTTTAGGTTTGTATCCACAACTGTTTGTTTTAAAATCCATTTCAACTCATACATTCATATGCATGGGCATGCACACTTATTCTTAAGAATTAGAAGTATCTGCTAATTGACACCACTAGGTTTATGTTTGACACTATTAGTTGGAGTAATTGGGGAAAGAATATATTGAACAGTTCTGCTTATAGAGTTGTACTGCATATTATAGAACTGACTCAACAAATGAAATGCTAAAGCCAACCTGTTTATTTATGAACACCAAACTTCTCATTTTCCTCAGTTGTTAAATCACATAAGGTCAGTACAGTTTCTTAGCTTTGGAATGGCAATAAGCTTTTTTTATTTGTCACGCATTGAATATTTTTTCCAGATAAAATCCCAGATTTCAAGGTCACACTACGTATCTAGGAATGTTTTCCAATTCATTCCCATTGGTAACGAGAATACCTAAATTCTTATATTAGAAATTATCAATTTCCTGAAATCCATTGTGGTATACTGTCTTACTTAACATAGGGTGTAAATCTTCATTTTTATTGCTAAAAATTTAAATATGTTTATGGAAAAAATATTTCAGAAATTGAAACTTCCAAAGAAGGAAAAACAGAAATGGATGTGGTTGAATTACCTTCCCTTTACCAAAACACAATCCATGTTCACATAATTTCAAACTTACAGAAGAGATGCAATGGTACAGAAACTCTCATGCAGACTGCACAGTTGATGGCATTTTGTCATTTGATTATATTTCCTCCATTCTCTCTTTGTCCATGTATTGTGCCTTTTGAGAATTGTTGGAAATACTTCATTCTGTTACCTCTAAATACTTAAGCACATCCTTCCTAAAGGTGAGGGTATCATACTACATCAGAACAGTTATAAAAATCAGGAACACTGTTAAAGTATTACCAAGTCCACATTCTATATTCAAATGTGTTTATGTCAATAATGCCCTCTCTCCTCTGTCCACAATGCAATTTCATATTATACATTTCCATCTATTTTTCATTTTCTCTGTACTTTAGTGTGAAATAGTTCGGAAATCTTTCCTTTCTTGACATTTGTATGAGTAGAAGCCAGTTATTTGAAGAAATGTTTCCAGTTTGTATTTCTGATATTTAAGAAATATGTATTTGTTTACTTGGTGGCCTCTTCTTTGTCCTCACTGAATGTGTCTGGAAAATCTTTTTGTCTTGTTTACTTGTGCTTTCACATCACTAAGTCTAAAGTTTTGCTTTCTATTAGGTTCTTAGTAACTGCTTTTATTAGTAAATGAGCATTCATATGAGCACTTTATGATGCATTTTTTGCACCTTTACTTTGAATTCTTGTAGCAATTTTGAAATCTAATTCTCCTTAAACCCATTTTACAGGCAAATAAATTTAGGATGTAAGTCTACTAATTACAAAATTACAGAAGCTTTGAATTATAGAAGCTGTGATTGGAAGCAATGCATTTCTCTCTATCCAAAATTCACAATTCACAATTCACAAACTATATGAACACACATTTATTTTTTTCTCCCATATTCAGGACATAGTATTTCCAAGGTCTGATGTCAGTTTTGGAATTCATTGTGTTGGCAATCTATGAAGTAGTAACTGTAGTTGAATGGAATGAAATAAATCTCAACACTAGCATATTGATTTTTATTCTTTATATGTGAATATAAGTGTCTTCCTAAATTCAGTATCCCTTGAGGCTGTTTCACAATGTTGTATTGCTAGTCCCCAAATATATCCTATAAAAAGAATAAAAATTACCTTTCAACATATAACAGGATACTCTGCTACTTCAAAATCTCTGACATTGGAGAATCTTCTATTTTCTCCTTTGAAGGACCAACTGTGGAGTTAGTACTTAAGAAGAGTTCTCTAAAGCAAGTGTTTATGAAGAGCCCCAGGGATTTTTTTCCCCCGTTTGTGAAAATATTGTGTCTTTGTTGTATGTACAATAATGTCAGCCTCAGGTCTCTGAAGATGCAGAGAGAGATAGAAAATTATATTTTGTATTTGAAAGAATTCAAACCTGTTGGCCGCCAGACACAAGGTACAAGAAATGAATTTATAAGAAGAGATTTACCCAGCCACAGCCAGGGGGCAAATGGAGATAGGGACCATGAGGCAACTTTATTAACAAAAGGAAGGGGTATTTATAGGGACACAGGGTGAGGGTCCCCTCTGTTGAATTTTAAAGAGGACAAACACAAACCTGAGAGACAATTAACATTTTAAAACCTAAGAATAAGTAAGGAAATGGGGAGTGTAGGCAGGTGATCACTATTTTTGATTTAGGGAAGCCAGCGATGCCACTGCAGTTTTAGAAGGTTATAGTAATAAATCAGTCTCTAGTTTTTTGGGATCTGGTTAACAAGAGAGGTTTTCCTTTTCTCATTTGCAGTGACTTTTCTGGTTTGCAAATGGCGCACAGCACAAACCTACTAGTCATTTTTTTATCCTGACTTGTGACATTTGGCTCCTTCTTGACTCAAGATTATAAATATATTTGGGGTTCAAGTGGACTATCATAGAAAATTGAATTAGAAGTGTTAAATAGGAATGGTGATAATAGCTAGGTTTATATGCCACTTGTTATGTTCCAGGTACTACACTAAATTGTACACGTTACCTGTGGTTCACTAAATATGGCCCAGAAGCATGCACCTCTTTGATTTTATGTCCCTGTGAATACTTTATATACTGAATAGCAAATAAGACGGTTTTAATATTAATATTCTAAAGTTGCTCTGAATTTGTCATTATATTTTTGCTCTGAATTTATCCTTTTGTAAATCATCATCTTTGTCAGAATCAATATTTTCATGTATACTTTGTTGTATTTGATATGTATCTCTGGAACCCTGGGCATGCGTGCATTTTTTATTGCTAAAAGAGAAGAATGCATCAAGTTCTCATAAAGAGATCCCTCAAATAGTTGTTAGATAGATAGATAGATAGATAGATAGAGGTAGATAGATAGAGAATTTATTTGATAGATAGAGATAGAGAATAGGTAGATAGATAGAGAAAGGTAGATAGATAGAGAATTTATTTGACAACCAGGGCCATAAAAATTATTTTTTAAAATGTTATTAGAAATGAAACGCAGTGTTTTTACTGGTGTAGATTTTCAGAAGGCTTACTCAACCTAGAAAAGTTGTATATGAGTAAAAGTTTTATCAGCATATATACTAGTAAGATATTAATCTGGCCAAGGAAGGGAAATCGTGATTAGAAGAAGCAACAGAAATCCCCCCTTTCCTTAATTTTTTTTTTCAAATGACTGTGGCTAGACATTTTGATTGGTGTAGGCTAAATCATACCTTAGAATTTGAAAAACAAGATTAAGTACTACTCACCCACCTCCTGATCAGCACCTCCAGTCTCCCTATCTTGAAAACATAGCACATAGCACCAATGCCATACATTGGTGAAAAATGACCCTCTGTGTGATCCAGGTGCTGTGCGACTCCCAGATGCTCCCTCAGGCAGACTCTTCAGTGTCACAGTCCCATGTACTCAAGATTTTACATCCAGAAAGTCAAAGAAATATTTAAAATATTTCCAGACAATCTCTACTGAATCCCATAGGGAAGGGTCATTGTGAGCATTTAGTTATTTAATGATGAAATTATTGATTAAAAGAGACTACTCAGAGAAAGATACTACTATGTAGCAAAATGTTGCCCAAAGAATAATTCATAAAATACTAAATTTATGAAGAGATGATCTTGTGCCAAGCATTTCACTTTCAGATAATTGGGAAATATGTTATTACTGTACCCCTCGCATTAAGATAATCATCACTCTAAGATGTCTTATCAGGTCAAAATCAATTTAATGTTTTAATGAAGTATTTCCCAAATACATAATATTCCTTCATCAGGAAACACAAGTTTAAAAGCACAAAGCTATGAGAATATATGCTAGTCAAAGAAATTATGATTAGGGGAAGAAAATGCTCATCTGTTAGAAAGAATACATTTCCATAAAGGACTGGATGCCTCACTTTGGTTAACAAAGTGGCCAGCAGCCAACATTAATCTTGTATCATTTTCCTCTTCTGGGAGCTGAATTGCTGTGTTCTATGTGAAATGAATCAGTACTTCTAAATTTTATGTTATTACAAAAAAAAAAAAAAAAGAAAAGCAATCAAATTCTCTCTGTGAATTATTTAAAATCCAGGCCAAACCTATTTCTGCATTAGTAATACCTCCCTTTAAATGCCTCTACTTCTCTACCTGTATTTAAATCTACTATATCCATAAAACGGGCAACAAGTGCCGGCGAAGATGTGGAGAAAAGGGGGACACTCTTATACTGCTGGTGGGACTGTAAACTGGTCCAACTTCTATGGAAAGCTGTATGGAGGGCCCTCAAATTAATGAAAATGGAACTACCATATGACCCAGCAATTGCTCTCTTGGGAATTTACCCAAAGGAGACTTCAATGTGGGTACAAAGGGACACCTGTACTTGGATGTTTATTGCAGCACTATTTATAATGCAAGGACATGGAAGCAACCAAAATGCCCGAAAACAGATGACTGGATGAAAAAAATGTGGTAATATATACACAATGGAATATTACTCACCAATTAAAAATGACAAATTGGATGATTTTATGATAACATGGATGGACTTAGAAGAATTCATATTAGCAGAAACAAGTCAAAAGAAAAAGACAGAAGAAACCAAATGTTTTCACTACTATATGGGACATGGGTAAGACAAACAAAAATCCATGAAGAAAAGTCAAAACAAGCCAACAACCAAATTGAATTACACAACTTGGCGGGGGGTGGGGGGATGACAGGGTGGGAATGGTCAGGGAGTGGGGGTGAACCCCAGAGATCACAGAGATGTGAAATTTATGTATAAATAAATTATTAAAAATAAATAAATCTACCACTAGAATCTTAATAAAAGCCATCTCTTTCCAACAAGTCTCTTGAACATATTCTGCCTGTTTTTACGTTGTTGGCAAACTGTTCTGCACAATTTGAGAACAATAATATTTGCAAGACATGACTATGCTTTAGCCCTGTTTTACAATTTTATTGTCTTTCTGTTGCTCTAAATATTGAGGTAGAATTTTTAAGTTGATCCACAAGAACCTGAATGATCCCCTCCAATTCAACTTCACTCCCCTTTGCAGCGATCTCTTTCCCCCTTACTTTTTTCCTCTAAGTAACATTAATCTTCTTTCAACTTCTTATTGTCTGCATGATTCTTTTCACCTCAGAGTTCTGCAAATGTTCCTTCTTTCAGAAATAATCCCCAAATGGCCAAATGAGCTCACTCACAAGCTAATGAGCTTGAGTACATCCTTCTAAATTAAAGTCTCTAAGAAAACCATTTCTGCAACCCCAAATAATGTCAGAAACCCCTAATATAAGCACTATACCACTCTACCTTCCTACACTTCAGTATGGATCACAATTTTACTCTAATACTCAGTTGGTTAGTTATTAATAGTTTGTATTAACACTCTCTAAACATAAAGAACAGGGATAGTATTTTTCATTCTGAGTCCACATAGCATAATACTTGATAGCTTAATGAAGGAACAAAAGCTTGGATAGATAGATGCTTGGATAAATGGTAAATTAATGGATTAATAAATTAAAAAATAATCACACATGAATCCTCTTTCTACGAGGAACATGCTTTGACTCTAGAAGATAACCTAAACTTTTACTAGTTTTGTCATTGAACAATAATTTCAAAGATGGACTCTCTTTACCTTTCTTTATCCAAGTTTTTTGCTCCAGAAATATAATCTCTGTAGAGACTGTTTAATTAAATCTAAAGTGTTCACTTCTTTAATTATTTTCATTTGTTTATAGCTTATACCCTGGTGTAAAATGAAGTTATCTTCTGTTGCTATCAAGCGTTTCAATTACTGGTTGCAAAATTGCTTTAAAAGTAAAATCTTAGCTATATAGAATAAAAGCAACAAATACCAGAAGACTATACTTTATGCTGTTGTCCCAGTAGGTGTTTATCTTGTAAGGTTGCATTATGAAATCTCAGGACTTTAAAGGGAGACCATTATAGTTTGCATTTTTCCTCTTTATAGATAATAGAATAGCTTACATTTACTTTCAGTAGCTTATTTTCCTAGGATTATTTAAATACACACACACACACACACACACACAACACTGTCACATTGCTTTACTAAGAGAGAAAAATAATATTGTAAACATTCATGGTTTATATTTAGCAAATGTTCTAATCGGTAAACTCCAAACATCCCTCTCTAGGTTACTATTTATTTACATTTTAATTTCAATTGCGAAACTGTCTGCTAGAATTTGGAAAAATAGATTATCTGGTTGATATAATTTAGCAATAGAATCTAATTGTTTTGTACTACAAGTGAAAATACTCAATTTCACTGAGAACACTCATCTTTTTGTATTAACTAGGTCTACAATTTCTTGTCAGTAATAAGATTACCTATAAAATAAGAACACTTAATTATTAATTATAATAAGTTCCCATCAAGGTGGTACTATGGAAAAATAACCTTACTTCATTCTCATTATAATCTTATGGGGAAACAGGCATTGTTATTCCCATTTTATGGATGAAACCCTGAGATTTTGAGATATGGAACTTAAACAAATCATTAGAACTGGAAAGCAATGAAATTTCAGCACTAGTCTGTGTGACAGCAATATCTATGATCTCTATTGTCACTACCCAATGTCTATAACTGCAATATATTAGTCTTACTGTGATCTCTTAACGGAATGGTTATGTTGATTTATTTTTGCAAGTCAGTATTCTTAGGTAGAGTGACAGGTTTTATTAGAAAAATATAAGTCAATAATGAAATTGCACTCATGACCTCCCTCTTATTTTGAACATGTATCTCCAATTTTGAGAATATGAGGGTGTAAAAGTGTGACAAGGAGCACTCATGAAGCACAGCCCTTGACTACTAAGAATGATCCTGCGAATCAAGGTTCTGATCTAAATAAAGTGATTTCATCAAGTACTGTCTGCTACATGTGTTCCCAAACTTATGGATGTTTAATGGCACTAGTCCATCTACTGCTAGAACATTTTATTTACCATTGCATGGGGTTGGATGGAGGTACTATGGACTAGAAAATGGATAAATGATGGAGAAAAATGCAAAATCAATGTTTGGCGGATAAACTTAAATGCATTATCAGCTTCTATTGAGAAGGGGAAAATCCATGAAGGCAATGGTATGGAAATAAAGAATGACCAGATGGTGACATTCAGAGTCAGAAAGCTAGAGACAATGCTGGAAGCAATTCCCCAAGCAGAACATTGTTTCAGCAACATCTTATGTTTAACCTCTCAGGTCTGAGTAGGCTTGTGCTCATGTGAATTTATAGAGGTAGGATTTTACTTTTAAAGCTGTTTATTAAGATTGCAATCAATACTTTTTTTCCTCCTAGAAGCATGTCTTCCTCCTGCAGACTTGGAGAAGAGCTGTTAGAATCCCCCAAAGCACTGGTGTTTATAAAGTAACAATAGAACTTTTTTGAAACTTAGTAAAATGAACAGAACTAGAGCTTTGGAGCTAGAGATTGATCAACTGGCTGTGGAGTCATTACCAGAACAAAGTTGTAAAACAGAAGTAAAATGTGAAGCAAAGAATATGGTTGGGAAATATAATTACTGAGTTAAGTCACTCGTAAGGTATGGACATCCTTAATGAAAGGGGCCATTAGAGTACTAAGTGTACAGTGCAGACTATCCAGAGATAATAAGCCTCAAGCTAAGATTAAATTTGAGCTCCTGTTGAGGGAAGTCTGAAAATAACAGGATAAAACAGTACAGCCAGAAATTCAGTTTTTTAAAAGCAGACTCATGTCATGATTATTTTCAGATAGCTCCCTTAGCATAACACTTTCTCAAATTGCCAGGATCCTGAAGCACTCCTCATCCTTAAGCTTCTTTGATGTATTCATTACTTAGTATGTCTTGCTCTTTTGGCCATCAACTCACTCCCAATTATTGAAAAGCTGAGTATAATAGGAAATATTTAATTTTCTGAGGGCTACATCTTAGTTGTCTTAGTTGGTGTCTCCTTTCAAAACTTCAATGATTTAATCACTATGGAGGATTAATTTTTCCTCTCTTTCCCCCACCCAAACTTTAGCATTTTTAAAGTTTTATCCATTTTCTTTTCCTTATAATACAATTTCAAAGTGAGAAAAAACATCAAGTTTGTAGAACAAACCCCAGTGAAAAATTTGGGTGGAGTCATTTTCACTTCCTAGGATAAAAACTATATTTAAAAAAAAAATTAAGCATTTATACAAATATGGATGCAATTTCCCTTAGTCAGTTATTAGGAAATTAAATTAACTTTGATTTTTCTTGAAGCTATTTGTGTTTACTCTAAAAGCAATGGCTTTTCAAAATCCAGTTGTATTACTATGCTAGATGATTTCTATGGCATTTTCAATGTAATAGATACTGTCAATTCAAAATTTCCTCTTAGGTCATGAAAAATAAGAATAGTCAGCTATTAGTAAACCAAAGTTATCACATGATTATCTGAGTATTTTAATAATCATCCTTCAGAAATATTTATTCTATCTTGGTTTATATCTTTAACTTAAAAAAGGTTAAAATTAAATAGGATAATATTAATTCACAAACACTAATCTGAAGGCTATATAAAGCTAGCATGTAGCTTGTGATATTGAGGGAGAAATAGAAAAAAATGCAGAGTCAGTCTTCCACATGTCACTTAATGTGTTTGTACATGTACAGTAATGATTATTGAAAGACCTAAATCTTTCACATGCATCGATCTTTTAAGAGCTGCTATAGTATTTTTCTTGAGTTCTAGCAATCAGCTATTTTACAATGACTATCAACTTCCCACTATTCACTTTAATTTATCTGCAATAGAGTGTAATAAAGCACTGTAACATTTAAATAAATGAAATACTTCATTACCTCCTTTAAACAATCTCTACCACTCCTCATGTTATCAGCGCAGCTGACAAATAGCAAAATTAAATGAACTGAGTTTCTTCCCTTCCTTATTGTTTGCCTACCATCTGGTAGGTTATCATAGCCCTGATGCCTGTGGTTTGGCCTGTTTATCACTTGCTTTGATTTCAAGAGATAAAAAGAAAAATACTAAACTTAAATTACTTCATACTTTTTATTACCATAAACATTAGTGCTAATTGATTTTTTTTTAATGAAGGCATTCAAATGAAATTTTTGAGAATTCAAGATTGATTTTTTGGTTATAACTACCAGTGATTGTCCATAAATTCACATTCTGGCTGTGAGAAAAATAAACACTAACAAATACATAGAAAAATAAAAACTAGAAAATACAGAAGGTCTTTGAGTAATCTAACTTGTTTTGATTTATTATTGTTACTATTATAATTGATGAAAGCAACAATAAACTGTTAATAAACGTTTCCTGTTGTACTACTTCACCTTTTTTAAATAATTAAATATAAAAATAAACTATTTTAGACATACTCGTGGTAATAAAAATATGTATTCATATGATAGTAAATAAAAGAGAAATATAAATATAGCAATATCTTTAGGCACATGTTAACAGGTATTTGTTTATAGTTCAATGCTAGGATCTCTGTTACAGTTCAAAGTGGTCTGAATTTGTTCATATCATTTTAAAATTATTCTGAAAATTCAAGTGAGTTTAGTTTTATCAAAGAAGGAAGATAGGGGTTATAGCTATTACATATGTGAGTCATTCTTGGAATGCAGACACTTGCATTTTCAAAAAAAAATGGTAAGAAGAGCTAAATGGACACTTTTCCAAAGAGTACATATAAATGTCATAGAAACTGTTCAATATCACTTATCACATACATGCCACTCAAAACCACAGAGAGATACCACATTACTTCTGTGAGACTGGCCCATATCAGAACAAACAAACAAAAATCCTCAAAACAACAAATGTTTGCAAGGGTGTGGAGAAAAAGAAACTGGTATATAATTTTGGTATAATTTGAAGACTGATCCAGTTTAAATGGAAAACAGTATGTAGATTCCTCAAAATATTAAAAATGGATATACGATATGACATCTCATTTTCACTCCTAAGAGAATAGGTGCAAGAGCACTAAATTAAAGAGATACATGCACTTCTATGTTCACAGTAACACTAATTACAATAAATAAGTTATTAAAATTGCTTAATTGGCAATTTCAATTCCTTCCAGTAATGGAGGAATGAAAAAATATACATAAAATATACATATACATAAAAATACACACACACATAGGTGTGCGTGGGGAATACTACTCGGCTATGAAAAAGAACCCTTATCATTTGCAACATCATAGAGGAAATTGGTTGAGATTATGCTAAGTGAAATAAGTCAGAAGATGAAAACAAATACTGAATGGTTTCATTCATTTATAGAATATAAGGTAACAAAACAAAGGAATTGACAAAGTTAACCCTAGAATATGGCTGAGAAATGAGGCTACTAGAGAGTAAGGGAGGTTAGGGTTCAGAACAGAAGGAGTATGGTTCCCAGTGGTCCCTGATAAAGGACTACGAATTCTTTGATGGTGGGTGTGATATTGTGTCATACATCTGAGGATGTGTGAACCTATTCCTCTAAATCATAAATGGTGTTATAAGCAATGTTACCTCAATAAAAATAAAAGAAAAACATTAAGAGCATCTCTGTTATTATATTTTCAGACAGTTCATAGTTTTCCGTGATGTTATAATTATGACTTATCCAAACATATTGGATGAAATCTCATTTTCAAATAAGCGTCTTCTGTGCTATATGCAATATAGCAGGCTCCCTTTCATCCATTGTGCCTGTGCCATTGTGCCTGTGTGTTTACTAATCTAATTTGAAATTGCATGTACTAATTTCCTCTAGTTTTCAAAATCTTTGTGGAAGCCTAAATAAATTGCTCTTTCCTTCCCCATTTGTTAACATAAACATTTAACAAATGAACAACTGTTTCCATTATTTGCTGATTTTAAACAAAATTGCAAAACAATACTCTGAATCCATAGGCTATTAAGAAAATGCAGGGTTTATGTCAAGCCTAATAGCTAGGCTAATACTGTTTTTCTGGAAGCTATATTATTTGAAGTTATTCACTAATAACCAAAGTGTCTGCAGCATTGTAGTTTAGACATTTGGTGAAACTTTTTAAAAGTTTTAGATGGGGTAAACAATCTTAGCCATAATTATATTTATTGAGGAGTTGCAAGTTTACCAGAGTGAATATAGTACTGAAAGATAAGGTAAGGGCTTATAATGTCAGGAAAAGTCAGAATCAAACTCAAAAAAGCAGCCAGTTCACCTTTTTTCCAGATGTTTTACTGCCACTTGAAAACTGAATAGTTGTCTTTTGAGCTTGATGGGACTTTTGAGATGGGAAAATTAGGTGCCTTCTGAACTCTAGTTTGTAAGTGCAGCTTTTTGCAATGCGCATTTCCCACGTGACTTTACAAATGTTTTATTACATTTCATTAGATATGGGGGGGGGGTAAGGAGATGCTTGAGGAAAATCCAGTCAGTGAAATGATAATATGGTAGAGTATCCAGGTTTCATAATTGTGGTATTTGTCACCCAAAAAAGAATATAAGTTAGAAAGTAAAGAAATCAACCATCTGTAATCTTGAATTTGTACTTATTGAATGTTCTCACTGAGGAGACAGAAGAGAATGTGTCTAAGGCACTGTGGTAAACCTCTCTGGAAGTCTTAGAAATGAGCACATAGATCATTAGATTTTTTTAGGTGACTTGCACTTCCGTACGGCATCTCAACTTCTTTACTTTGAGTTTAGTTTATTGTGGAAATGCCAGGAAAAATGGGTATTCTTACATTTAGAACCTCTTTGAAATTCTCATAAGAGATATTAAGACTCAGGTGTATTCTAATGCACTATAACAAAATCCTTTTATCAGTTCTCAGGAATTAGTTTATACTTAATCAGTGTTTATTGAATGATTATTTGGTGCTAAACTCTGAGGAGCTCAGTTTTAATGGATTTGCTTAATCATCAAAACTGCTCTCTGAGTTTTCATTCTATTATTTTCATTTTAAGAAAATAAGAAAACTGTTGTTCAAGGGAAATGTTAAGATTTTTGGGCAATAGATCAAGGAATCAGAATTTGAACCTAACCTATGAGCCTCCTTTGCAACCACCCTAATCTGGGTAGATTCATCACTGGTTCTAGCAACTAAAGAATAATGTTGGCATCCTTGGCATTATCTTCACTGGATTTTTAATAGTGGACATGGAAAAACAGCCACCAATGACAACAGTTACTCCAGTCGCTCCTTGAGTTCCCTCTAGGTAGGCTATACAAACAGGCAGGCAAGGGCAAGGCTGGTTGGGAACCAGAAGGCAAGCAGGCAACAGAGCCTCCACACTCAATGAATTTTCAGTTTCCTCCTGTGATCTCTCTCTCTCCTCCCCTCCCATATTCCCTCTACTCCTTCCCCCCACCCCCTCAGGCCTTGTCTCTCTCCCCTAGGGTGACATTGCCCTTTTATCCTCCAACTAGGTCAGGTGTGCCCACCCACACATGTGCACATCCGTTGAACCAATTGTATACCATCATGGGGAGGATGCAATATCACAGGTGCTGATCATCAGAGCCAGTGGCAGAATGCTATGAAAAACCTGACAACTCATTTACCCAAGTTCCTTTATCTCCACATTTCTATTTTCTTTCAGATCAGATGGCTTAAAATTTATACCAGGCTTATTTTTCATTTCTTCCCCCAGGAAAACTTTATTAAATCCTTGATACTAACTGCATAGTATCTTAGAATCAAGGAAATGAGGTATTAGACCTAAAGACCTCTAGATCTTGTGGGTGGGGGAATTCCAGACAAGAAAACACAGATCAGTGAAAAACCTCACAGCATTTTGCTAAGGGATCAAGTCCTGGTTTACAAGCTCTAGGAGATGGCAGGAGTCAGGGGAGGGTGGGTTCTATTATGCTTATCCTATTTAAGAATTGAAAGTCATATTCTAGAAAGGGAAGAAATGAGGTCACTGGTATGCTTGGTTAAAACAAGTCCCATTGTTCTTAACTCAAGAAAGTCTTTAGTTCAGTTCATTAGAAGGTCCAACATACTTAAATCCCTCAAAATTCATGTTTTTTAACAACCTTACATCTAATTTGGAAAATAGCGTTCACTTTTGATGTTTCACAGGCAAGTGCTACAGAAATAGAAAGTCTTCTTTCATTAGCATTTACCGATACCAAATTCTTCCATAGATACAAGTTTTTAATTCTTGGCTTAAATGCCATATTATGCCCTCTCAGATTTATATGAGAGGATATGAACTTCATTTAAGCCAATAATTTGGGAAGGGTATCATAAATGCCAATAAATAAATAAATAGATAGACAAATAAATATTGGGGAATCTATTTTAACAAAATAAAAATAGGACTAAAATAGACACTTTACATATACCCACAGTCCCAGTTTTTCACATAGTGAAACAATTTGTTGGAGAGAAAATAGTTGAAAGAGTAGCAGAGTCTGCTGCCATGCCTGATTCCCAGTGGAGTTGAGGACTGGGCTTGAATGAGAAGACAGTGATTTAGTTCAGAAGCTTCTCAGCTCTTTGCAATCAATAGCATTCTCTAGCCACTCTGTTCACAGAATCAAGGGTAGACATGGCCACCCCAAGAGATGGGATAGAGGGGCAGTATCACGGTGCAGTGAAACACAGGGTTCCAAGTGGAAAGCATTTTAAAGGTAACATTGAAGACATTTAACACATGTGTACCTACATGTAAGCAAATATCTTCATGAAACATATATCATCCAGAGTCTTTAGAGAGTAATGAAAATTTAGGAGATAGGTATCAGCAATGTTTTGCCAAAAATTGTAATTCATCAAGGAGTTAATTAAAAAAATTAAGATTCCATCATAATATTGAGTAAATGATAAACATGTGTGACAAAACAAAAAACCAAACTGTATATCATATATGACCAGTCACTAATAACTAGTCGTAAAGACTTTGGATGATACTAGGTGGGTTTTTTTGTTTGTTTGTTTTTATTAGTGGTTTAATTTTTATTTATTTAATAAAATTATTTATTTATATATAAATTTTGCGTCTTTGTAATACCCAGGATTCACCCCCCCACTCTCCCTGACAATTCCCCCTCTGTTTCGTCCCCCACCCCAAGTTGTGTACTTCAATTTGGTTGTTAGCTTCTTTTGACTTTTCTTCATAGCTTTTTGTTTATCTTACCCATGTCCCATATAATAGTGAAACCATTTGGTGTCTGTCTTTATCTTTTTGACTTATTTCTGCTAATATGATTTCTTCTAGGTTGTTCATGTTATCATAAATTCATCTAATTTGTCATTTTTCATTGGTGAGTAATATTCCATTGTGTATATATAACACATCTTTTTCATCCATATGTGTTTTGGGACATTTGGGTTGTTTCCATGTCCTTGCAATTATAACTAGTGCTGCAATAAACATCCGGTCACAGGTGTCCCTTTGTACCCAGAGTGAGTTCTCCTCTGGATGGATAGATTCCTAGAAGAGTGATTGCTGTGTCAAATGGTAATTACATTTTCATTAGCTTGAGGGTCCTCCACACTGCTTTCCATAGTGGCTGGACCAGTTTACATTCCCACCAACAGTGTTAAGAGTGTTCCTTTCTCTCCACATCCATGCTAGCACGTGTTGTTGCCTGTTTTTTTTTTGTTGTTGTTGTTGTTGTTGTTGTAGGCCATTCTCACTGGTGTAAAGTGGTATCTCATATTGGTTTTGATTTAGATTTCCCTGATTACCAGTGACATTGAGCAATGTGCCTGCAAATGTGGAAATACAAATGTGCCTGTTTGCCTTTTGTATTTCCTCTTTGGAGAAGTGTCTTTTTTAGTTCTTCTCCCCATTTTTTGATTGGGTTTCTTGTTTTGTTTTTGTTTAGTTGTGTAAGTTCCTTGTGGATCTTTGTTATTAAACCCTTATCACTTTTTTAAAATGCATTTTATTGATTTGTCACAATTGTGCATTAATTGATCCCTCCTCCTCCTTCCATATCCCCCCTCTGTATCCCCCCTCCAGTCACTCCATCTTCCATTTTTCTGCAAATCGTTGATTGGTTAAGTTGATGTTCAGTTGTTGGTTGTTTGGCCCGTTGTTCTCTTCCAATATCTGGTAAATGTGTGTGTGTGTGGTTTTTTTCGTTTGTTTGTTTGTTTGTTTACCC
>PVHY01007779.1:28366-65451 GCA_004024945.1 Uropsilus gracilis | reverse complement strand
TGCCCGGGGTACCACAGACTCAAGCAATCCCCAGCCTCAGCTTCCCAGGTAGCTGGGATTACAGGCATGCGCCACCATACCCAGCTATTTTTTGGAACTAGGTCTCACTATACGGGCCCCAGGCGGGACTCGAACCGCGATCCCTAGCCCCTGCCGCTTCATAGGCTGAAGCTTACAAGCACGAGCCACCGTGCCCGGCCCAAACACAGTTTTCAAAGAAATGTTTATGCAAGTTTTCCAGTCCACTCGGGCAAGAAATGTCTTTAGTGCATAGGCCTGGGAATTCTTTTTTAACTTCCTGAACCACTGCTATGGTGGATGGAATGGACACATTAACAAATCATAGTATGAAATTCACTGTAATGGCCTTTCTGTGTCCTATTATCAGCTTTTTGAATAGCAAAAAGGTGGCTCAGATATGTGTTTCTAGCTTATGGTGCCACCAACTAGAGTTAAAAAAAGGACTGGGAATACACTGTGACAATCATTTAAATATACCAAATAATCTAAATTTCTTTTTAAGAACATAATCATTCCATTAGACCAAGTATTTACAATGAGAAGTTCTATTCAGTAGTGGTGAACAGAATTTTTCATAGATTTTATTTTTTAGAGTACTTTCAGGTTCACAGAAAAATTGAGTGGAAAGTGTAGAGAGTTCCCATATAACTCATTCCCTACACATATATAGCTACCTCTATTAGCAACCCCCCTACTGATATTAGGAAAGAGAGTCAGGCTTTCTTTATTTTTTACTGGAAATACTTTTCCCAGCTTTTTCCTAAACCATAATCAAGCCTATTGCAAGTTGGGCAAATGCCTTCACTAAAACCTAAGCTTTCACAGACTCACTACCTTTGCTTTCAAATACTTGCCACCTGCCCCACCACTTGTCCCAGCTCCTGACTGCAGAGAAAAAAAAGACTTTCAAAGCAGTTTACACTTGCAGCCTGCCTTCTGTTTCAAGGCCTTGTACTTTTAATGTACCTTATACTGGGTTCTTCCTGCCATCACAGCCATATTACTAAAATTTCCAAAGACAGAACAGACTCTTTTTTTTTTGGGGGGGGGGGGAGTAGGTCTTGCTATTTCTTTTGGCCCGTGGAACCGCAGGCTCTCGTTGCCCAGGGTACCACAGACTCAAGCAATCCCCAGCCTCAGCTTCCTAGGTAGCTGGGATTACAGGCGCGCACCATCACACCCAGCTATTTTTTTTGGAACTAGGTCTTGCTATGGACCCCAGGCGGGACTCGAACCACGATCCCTAGTCCTGGCCGCTTCATAGGCTGAAGCTTACAAGCACGAGCCACCGTGCCCGGCCCAGAACAGACTCTTAAAGTGAACAAACTATTTACTACTAAACAAAGTGATTATCTAAATATATACTACAAGATAAAATAAAAAAAAAAAAACCCTGTAACCCCACCATTGTCCAAACAGTCCTTTAGTCTCTTACCATCTCACCACATGTCCAATCATTCAGGGTTCAACAGCACATTGTTCCAAACATAGGGCATCATTCTTTGGCATGTTCTAGCTTCCTCCAAGCATGCAGTCAAAGGCATGATGTTGTCTTCTTCTTTCAGTCTCCTCTCTTCTTTCTTTTCCTTTTTCTTTTTTTAGAGACTATATCTTGCTATTTGCCCAGGGCTATCCCAAACCCATGGATTCAAGTGATTCCAAGTCTCAGCCTCCTAGTGGCTTGGATTATAGGCATGTGCCACTGCTCCTGGCTCCTCTTTACTTTAGGCAGTATTAAAACTCTGAGATTTAGGAACCAGAAAAGTTCATTTACTTGAGCCTAGCTCACAGCTGCTCCAAAATATTTAAGTCATCTAGATATGACATACTCCCATAGGGGAGTTCCAATCTCTAAACTCTTCAGACTCTTTCAGCATGCACACCCAGTTTTTGCATGCTCACGCCGTGAATTTACTAGTCCGGGCCAAGGTTGTGGGCTGGCCACCTGGTTATGTGAACACTCACCTTTCCCTTATCCCCCCAAATGACTGATCCCTCTCTTTGTTCCAGCTCCTCTTTTGCCATTTTATCTTTCTTTCCTGCCTTTCTGGAAACAACCTTGTCAATCATGTCACATTATTCTAATGAAGGCCATCACCACATTTTAGCATGTCCTCTTTGAAATTTCCAAGTTTAAAGCAACAGGAAAGCAACTCCATTTTTCCTAGCTTATCAATGTATTAACAATGGTAATGGAGGTACCCAGGGGGTGTCCTCCAAAACTACCAGAGTAGTACATTTATTGCAATTGATGAAATGACATTGACACATCAATTTCTCTAAGTTCAGATATCTTTATGTATGTTCTATTCACACTGTCTATGGAAACTTGACCTTAAATAGTTGACTTTAAAATCTTAAGTACTCTGTTCAGCCGCAACTCAAGGTGCTGGTAGGCAGGCAGAGTCTTGCTCCATTGCAATTCTAGGGTCCAGGAACTTGGGCAACATGGACCCAGGGGAGCCAATCTCAGTCCCTCTGGTGTCCAAGGACAGAGATGGTATCCCTGCCAGTGTGCAAGGAGGCAAGGGGAGGTCCCCTTCTGGTTCACTTCCACCTCTAACATACTTTCATATGAATAAGAAGAAAATCAATCCTGCTATAGAAATATGAGAGGAGAATAAAGACCCTGGACACATTAGTCATCTGGGTGAGACTAAACAGCATGATCGGAACCATAAGACATGAAATTGTAAATCCAACTAAAAGGATGACCTACCACAGAGCTACACTTACAATGTTTCAAGATGCCAGAGAACTAAACCCCTGATGCAGTGATGTGTCAACACTAGCAAAGCATCCTCCTATCACAAAGGGGGAGAAAAACCACAGAGATGGGGTTGTGTGGCCTATTCAGAACTGCAAACCAGGAGAGAGGAGAGGAGAAGGATCATCACCTACCAGTGTTTGTCCCTACTAGGGGATCTCTCTACCACAAATGGCTGGGAATTGTGACCCCAACTCCAGACACCAAAACAATAAGATTTGGAAGCAGCAAATGGAACAAACATTGGATCAGAGGAGATAGCCAGCATGAACAGGGAGCATGAAACCCTGTAATCACATAGGTCTGAAGAAAAGGAGACAAAGGAAGTGCCACAACCAAGGAGCCAGTACAGCAGCTCCACAAACCCAACAAGAGGTTTTTAGACATGCTTGGACTAGTTATCTGCTATAAAACTACCCCTGGAAATCTAAGCAGGGGGGAAAAAAAGACATGCACCAGAAAAGAAAGAGAACAATGGGCCAAACACCAATCAATGACTTGCAGGGAAAGGGAGGTGAGAGCCACTGGAGGGGATTGGGGGAAACAGGGAAAAGGATGGGTCATAACTATACAAATAAGGCCAAAGTTGTATGCAGAAAAAAAAATTCAAGTACTCTGGTTATGTTATCGCTATCAGTAATAAACTCTCTGGTCTCTGGAAAGCAGTCTTATAGTTCTTATAATCATTCACAAAACTGCTGCAGGTTAACTTATTAACTTGCAAACAGAGTGAAACTCAGATTCTTTGCAGTTTTTGACAGAGTCTGTATCTAGGGAGGCTTTCACTGATCAGTACTACATACCAGGCAGGGTGCTCAGTGTTGGGGATACAGAACCAAAAGACACAATTCATGCCTGCAAGGAGCACTCCTCCCTCCCCCCGCCCCCCCCGGTACAGATTAGGAGTTTGCTGGACTGTGTACCACTAGAGTTTCAGTAGAGCAAAATCACTAAGCTGATGAACACACACAGAAAGTTAAACTCATGATTGTGATGACAACTCAACAGGGTGGAGACCATGAGGTTTTTAGTCCCCTGAGAACAGCTGTATTTTCTATAAATTACAGGTAGTTGAGAAACACAGAGATATATGAGGAAGCTTTAAAACGATATCTTTAACCCGCACTGCCAAAAAATAGCATTGCTTTTCGATGGAAGTGTTATTTTTGTAACTTTTTTGTGAATAAAATGTCCTGAGGGATGAAAATAGGATTACCACTTTCTGACCCAAAAATCAAAGGGTATGACACATGGTGATTAGCCTTTGGAAAGTGGGATTTCTACCTTTGGGATTGCATTTAGGTTGGTAGAGAAGGCATGTACCATATTAAATGTGGGCACGACCAATGAACAGAACTGTACTATGAAGGGCAGGAAGGTCACAGATAGAGAAGGATCTAGAACCTCAAGGCTGTTGTCTGTAAAATATAATTGCTTTCATATACAAGGCTCAAGAAACTTTAGCTTTTTAATAGACAGGGGCTTTGTCAGAAAGTGAGATGAAGATGTGTAACAATTGAAAGTGAGGAAACCTGACAGGCAAGGTTACTTCATAGTAAAGGCCTAGCAGATAGTAACAAAGATCTACAAATCTTAAAAAAACCCAAAGTAATTTAGTAAATGAACAGGATATTCCAGACTTAACTGATAAATTACTTACAAATAGGTATGTTATGGTGGTTGGCAAAAATGACCATGGATCCTAATATGTGCACAAATGTGTGTAAACCATAAAACTAAGTGCTTTACAAATGTGGCAGACATGAGTTTGGTCCTTGGTACTGGGACCAAGAATCTATTAATTCAACAAATGTCATTAGTACAGTTCTAGGTGATAGATATAAAGCAGTGAAGAAAATGAATAGAAATCTCTGGATTTGCTTTGTTTAAATGAAGTTAAAGTGACTCTTAGCCACTTTGTAAGGGGAGAAGAGAAATTTAGGATTAGTTGGGGAAGTACATGCCTTCCCAAGACCTTATAAACTCCAGAATATTCTGATATGGGCCTTCTCTTTTTCACACCACACTAGCCAACACTGCTAGGTGTTTAAGATCCAAGTTCTTATACACCCTTTATGGTCCCTTAATCAAGCCACCCCTAATATGTTCAGGGCCTAAGATAAGAGTACAAATAATTAATATCTGTAATAATATAGATCAAGCTGAAAAAAATCTAAATGAAATAAGTTCTACATTTTATCTTGATATCTTGACATATTTTATCTTGACATATATATATGACATATACATATATATGTCTCTGTTGAAAAGGAATTATGTGTGTGTTGAATTAGGACCATAATCATTATCTAATTTCATTTTCTGTCTCTCACTATCTCTTACCTGGAAATTTATTTTTTCTGATATAGATGTAACTGTTACTTTCTGATTATCATTTGCTTGAAGAATTGTCTTCCAGTCTTTTACTTTAAACCCATGCTTGTCTTTAGCAGTAAGATGGGTTTCCTGTAAATAACAAAAGCTTGGACTTTATTCTGTGATCCATTGAACCACTTTATGGCTTTTTTTCTTTTGTTTTGCACCTCTACACTCTACCTTTTAGTGGGTGAATCCTAATCATTTATACTTAAGATGATTAATGAATGTATTGTATTTATTAATGTAATGTATTTATTTTCATTTTGATACTTTTGTCTTTATAGTTTGTCCTTTTGTGGTGTTTTTGTTTGTTTGTTTGTTTTGTTTTTTGAGACTGGTCTCACTATTTTTGCCCGTGGAACCGCAGACTCACGTTGCCTGGGGTGCCACGGACTCAAGCAATCCCCAGCCTCAGCTTCCCAGGTAGTTGGGATAACACGCCACCATGCTAACATGCTAACATGCTACCATGTTATCCCATGGTAGTCCGCGCTACCATGCTATTTTTTTTTTGGAACTAAGTCTTGCTATGTTGCCCCGAAAGGACTTGAACCATGGTCCCTGTTCCCTGCAGTGGCTTCCTAGGCTGCCATTTACAGGCATGCGCCACCATGCCCGGCCCCTTTTGTTTTTGATACCATGTTTATGCTGTAACTGAGGCATTATTAAATCCAGGTTTTAATTACCTCACTGACAATTCTTAGAAAGGGAGAAGAGGAAGCATGAGAGTGGGACAGAAGAAAACTCAAGAGCAATCACATGAAATCTTGGCCTAAGACAGGTTCTGTGAATTTACTCTGTCTTGAGGCAAAGGATCCTGACTTTCATTCATATTCAGACATCAGTCAATTAATGGTTATAGTTCACCTGTAACCTATGTAATTTTGAATTTTTGCAAATACTGGCAATGCAGTTTCACCAGGAGCAAAGCAAATAGAAAAGCACTGGGAGAAGGACCCTTTAGCTGGTCAAAAAAGGACAAAGAGCTATATCAGAGGCTATTCATTCTGTAACTTATGAGTCTTGCAATATAGGTTTGACTCTCCTGGTCAAATGAAGGTTAATCAGCAACCAGTAGTAAATGGGGAGCAAGACCTTGGTGATTTAAATTGTTAGGCAGACTAAATAATAAAAACACCCTACCCAAGATTCTAGGGAAGTCAGGCTATAGGAATATGGTTATATCTTTTTATATTATGTCAAAAATAAAACCCACACAAAACCTTTAGGCAATTGATCATTAAGTATATGTCTATCACCAACATTGTACGAAAGGAAAAATATTTATCCAACTCAGACTGTTCTTGAACTGCTTATAGTTTAATTGTTGGGTAGATAAAATCCAGAAGCATGGAACAAGTATGAGCAGCAGCACTGCTGCATAATTAAACACTTGAATTCTGAGAAAAGAGAAATAGACTCCCTTTGGCTACACTTTTTCAGGAACTCAGTACAAATGGTGAATAAGATCAGATCAAGTTCATGCCTGCAGTCCTTCAACAAAGTGTCAGGTGACAAGCATGTTAGAGCAAAAGGCTAGGGGAACAGGTCACACATTAGTGTGATAAGTACAATAGAGAGGGTGAACTTTGGGGGAGTATTCAGTACTGTTAACATTTTTTAGTAAAATATGCAATTGCTGTGTTTTGTGGAATTTAAGACTTGTAAGATTTGCTATAATTTTATTTAGCACTTAAAAGGGAAAAAACCAATAATGTTATTTTTCATATATGTTTATATCCTTTGTGTTTGTTTTTAGTTGTCAATTACCCACATAGATCGTCCCTGAATTATTAAAAATACATATTACAAAGACAGGATTTAATGGCATAATTCAGTTGAAAATACTGCGTATTTATTGTGTGGCCTAATAAAAAACAGACAATCAAAAAGAAAAAGGAAAGATCCTGTTGAGTAATACAATATCATCATTTTTGGACATACTAATTACAGGGGCATGATAATGTGAAATAAATGTTCATTTTAGAATTGATGAAATGCCAGAGACCATCTGTTCTGTGGATTTTAATTCTTTTGCTCTAGATTTGACTCTCCTGATCAATAGACAAGAATCTTGTGACTTGATGTAATTTTCTTTCCGGGTTGTCCTTTGATTCTGGAGGACACACAAAAGTGTCCACTTTCTGTTGTCTGTAGTTCTTAGTTTTGTCAGTTTCTTTGTTTCTTTCTTTCTTTTTTTTTTGAGACCAGGTCTCACTGTTTTTGCCCCATGGAACCGCAGACTCACTTTGCCTGGGGTACCACAGACTCAAGCAATCCCTAGCCTCACCATCCCAGGTAGTTGGGATTACAGGCGTGTGCCACCACGCCCAGCTATTTTTTGGAACTAGGTCTCACTACGTGCCCCAGGTGGGACTCGAACCGCGATCCCTAGCCCCAGCTGCTTCATAGGGTGAAGTTTATAGGCACGAGCCACCGTGCCCAGTTTAGTTTTGTCAGTTTCTTAAGGTGTAAGGAAAAATGATTGATAGCACAAGTGAATTTGGTTTTTACCTCTTTTAATTAGAATTAGCTCAATAGTGTAATGCAGGCCAATAATAGTATTTGAAATAGCAACTGAGGTTGATCAGATGTTTCGTATGGATCCAGTAATGGGTAAATTCCTTTTTAACCAATCAATTTAAATCTTACTGAATTCATTAAGTAAAGGTATTAGTAGTTCTATCTTACTGAGAGTTAAACTGAGATTTAAAGTAGGTAATTTACACATTAAAATTTAGGCAACTTAAAGTAATTTGTCTGAAGTCTCACAGTTGTTAAATATCTCCATTGAGACTGGAATGCAGGTCTATCCCCTAAACTTATGTTTTTTACCACAGTGCCAGTAGGTGATTTGATAAAACCTAATTTCCTGCAACAGAAAAAAATTAAGACACTTCATTTCAATCAGCACTCTTCTTAAGCATCTTTTGGAAAGCAAAGCATTGTTAGACTAAAGAGAAAACCAAGTGACCTATCGTAAACTATGACTATATTTATGATGTCACTATTGCATAACTAGTCTTTATACAGTCTTTGCGAATTATACTGCTGGGTAATGGATTTTAAATTGCATGTCTAAGTAGACTAAG
This sequence comes from Uropsilus gracilis, assembly GCA_004024945.1. Lineage (NCBI taxonomy): Eukaryota > Metazoa > Chordata > Mammalia > Eulipotyphla > Talpidae > Uropsilus > Uropsilus gracilis. The sequence goes on along the minus strand of PVHY01007779.1, from coordinate 57,192 downwards.
AACTCTATAGTTTGTGGGTTGTATTTAAGTGACCACAGAATAGATAAGGTACACAATTAAAGAGTGCATTTTTTCCAAACCCTTAATTTGTGTTAGGATATTCAATTACCATCCTCTATGTACAGGCATGCATTTTGATCCAGAAGCAATGAACTCAGGCCCAGAACGTTGCAGATTCTGAATTATTTATCAGCAAATGTTACTTAACATTTGATGCAATGGTTTACATTCATAGACAATTTGGGGTTATCTGGGGTTATCTGAATTTAGAAGAGGTTAACTAATCCTTGATGTAATAGATAAAATTTTAGAATAGAAATGTTAGTTCATTAGTATCTTAATGGATTTAGTTTGATCATTTTACAGATTTGATGAACAATTCTCAGGTGTTTTGCTCTCAGGACTCCTTGTACTCTTGCAAAATATTGAGAAATATAGCTATATCTATTTACCATATAAAAAGTAAAAGGGAGAAATTTTTATAAATATTATTAATTCATTTAAAATGTCATAACTTAAATAGAGTTAATACAAACTTGGAAAAATAAAATATACCCTTTACACAGCATAAATAATGAACAATAACTATTTTCTAAAACAAAATTTCATGAGAAGAGTGGCAGCATTTAACATTTTTGCAAGTCTCTTTAATGCATGACTTAATAGAAAAACAGAAAAAATTTCAAGTCTGCTCTTGCATTCAATTCTTTGTGCTACCACATGTCATGTGATTTCTAAAGAACTCTAGCAATCACTCATGAAAGAAAGACTAAAAGGCTGAAAAAAAAAGTAAATGACACCTTTGCATTATTAAACTATTATGAAAATAGTTTTGCCTTTATGGACTTCCTGTAAAGGTACTGGAGACCTCAGACCAGAGAACCACCGAACTGGAGAAGTCTGTTACTCATAGTTCAAAGGTATAAATAAGGAGCTAAAACAACATCATATAAGATACCTTCTAATGAGCAATATTCTTTTTTTTTAAGATTTTTGTTAACATCTCTTTTTACTATGATAAAATATATCTATATGTGCATTTTACTATATATGTATTTACCATATATATAGAAATACATATATTTATGTATTTTTATTATACATATTTTTATCATAATAAAAAGAGTTGTTGACAAAACTCTTAAATATATATATATTTGTAGATCTATAGCTAGATATATCCTAGCATTTAGTCATTTTTAAGTACACAGTGCAATAATATTAAGTACATTTACATTATTGTGAATCATCATCACCATCCATCTCCAGAACTTTCTTATCTTCCCAAACTGCAACATACTCTTAAAAGCACAACTCTCCATTCCTTCTTTATCTCCCTGGTCTCTGGCAATCACCTATACTACTTTCTGTCTTTATAAATTTGATTATTACTACGTATCTCACATAAATGGAACCAACAATATTTGTCTTTTTGTGACTAATTTCATTTACCACAATGTCCTCAAGGTTAATCTATATTGTAGCATGTGTCAGAATTCCATTCCTTTTTAAAACTGATAAGATTCCATTGTATATATGTACAACAATTTAAGAATCCATCCATCTATTGTATCCATCTTTTCACACTGTTTATTATACTATTATAAACATTGTTATACACATATCTGTGTTTTGCTTTCAGTTCTTTTGGGTATATACCCAAAAGTGGAATTGCTACATGTATTTAATTTTTTGAGGCATTCCATGTAATTTTTCTGTGTCAAATTTTTTGGTGTTTTTTTTTTTTAGAGACTAGGTCTCACTATGTTACCTGGGGTAGTCCCGAACCCATGGACTCAAGTGATCCCTAGCCTCAGCCTCCCAGGTAGCTGGGATTACAGGTGAGCACTGCCCCGCTTGGCTATTTTTTTGAGACTAGGTCTTGCTATGCCTGGGGTAGTCTCAAACCCACGGACTCAAGTGATCCCTAACTTCAGCCTCCCAAGTAGCTGGGATTACAGGCGGCACCACCATGCTCGGCCTGTGTCAGTATTATTAATACAACTCATTTCTTGCTAAAACTTTTAAAATACATTGTTGAATATTATTGAATCATTTTTATTTTCCTCAGATTTTGTTCAATGAATAATAGTCAATAAGTAGTAATATGTCAATTGACTTAATATATAATATTTAAAAAGTTAAAAGTTCTCTGGGAGATAATTTCCTCCTAACTCTAACTTTCAAGAAGCTTTCAACATACACTAGAAGATGCAAGCTATAGTCCACTAATAAAAGAATAAGGAGAAAAGAGAAGAAATATTATTTATTGGGCACTGATTGCATTCCGACACATTACAAGGTAATGGGGATTTATGCATGAGCATGACAGAGTCCTGTCATGCTATCATAATAGTTATCATAATAGTTCTGAAACAGCCAGGCATGGTTGCATGCATCTGTAATCCCAGCTACCTGGGAGACTGAGGCTAGGGATCACTTGAGTCCACGGGTTCAAGACTACCCTAGGCAGCATAGCGAGACCTAGTCTCTAAAACAAACAAACAAACAAACAAATAAATAAATAAATAAAAATAATAATTCTGAAATAGTGATTCTTAAACCACATGTGATCAGTGTACCTTCTGGTGGCCCGGGGACTGACAAAAAACCAATTCATTATTATGTTAGTACTGTACTTCACCAGTGGTGGAGCTTCAGGCTACCTTAGGAGACTGTCCCAGAACATGAATCCCTGTCCACCCAAGAATTTAGGGAGTGACACCCATGAAATGTTAATTACCTATAGTTGCCAATACTCAAAACTCTAAGGAGCAGGAGTGAAGTTTCTAAATGTCCTTTCTAGAAAGAATAAAAGAATACAAAGTACAAAGAAAACAAAGTTTTTGAGTAGGAATAAGTGAACAGTGTTTCTAGACTTGTCTGTGCTGCTTCTAAATCACAGTTCTAAGCTTAGTGAACTGGGGCTATGACTTTCTCTGCAAGGCCTGGGAAGATGGGGTCTCTATTGATTGTCCACCTATCTTCAAGGAGCTCCATAACTAAGTAGCAAAAGGGTTCCCAGTAGAAGTGATGTTTTAATCTACTAATTGTAGTAGGAGATATTCTTTCTTCTCCCCACCTTCCATTTTTCTACTGTTACAAGCTTTTCTTTCACCCCTGAACCCAATTTTTATTAGCTAATATGCAAGTGCATATTTGAGTGTAATGACTTTTTGTTGCAAATGGTCTGCCATGATTATTCATGTCATTTCACCCAATTGAAAACAGCTTTACCACAGAAGAACTTCAAAGAATATCAATAAGCTGATTTACATTTGTTTCTTCCAAGAGCAACATTAGCAGGATTTGTATGAATTCTGGCAGGTGAAAATATGAAAACTATGATTTCTGTTTTGGTATTTTTCTGAGCAGGTGAAATAACAGACTCCATTACTCCATATATTCTCTATCTACTATGGAAAATTATTATTATGAAACGGTGTAGTACTCCCATAGCTGTAAATTTATACTCTAATGAAGGTCAGTTTTGAACTTGAATGCACGCAAAAAAAGGGAATGTAAAAATACAAATCAAAAAAACCTCTATATTGTCTATTCTTTCTCCTAAGAGACAGACTAAAGTCACACAGAATGACAAGTCTCACTGATGGCAAAGTATGGCACAAATCAGACTGCAGGAGACAAGATGAACACTGCCTAAAAAGCTTTGAAATACATCCTATATTATCATTGAGATTCATGACTAACAATGTAGAATGTGAACACATTATAGGTGATAATGAAACATTGTGTTTCACTTTTCTTGTGTCCCTATTGATAGACAATATTCTGAGTTTCCAAACTGGCCTGTTTTGGTTATTCAGGGCTGTTGACTGTTTTGCTGGCTAGAATGTCCACTAGCATGATAGGAGAAGCTGTTCTTTTTTTCTTTAACTTTTTTTTTCTTTGAGACTAGGTTTCCCTATGTTGCCTAGGATTGTCTCGAACCTGTGAACTCAAGTGATTCCCCAGCCTCAGCCTCACAGGTAACTGGGATTACAGGTGTGCACCACTACGCCCGACCTGGAGAAGCTATTCTTAAAGAATACAGTGAAAAAACAGTTCAGACAATTTAGTGCTACCATCAATTGTGCTTTAACAAAAACCATGAGAACTGGGTTCTTGGTGGCAGTGAGCAGTCATACATACATTCATTATTTTATTACTTCATTATTTTATTGTGTGTCTGCTATGACTCAGGCACTATGGTAGGCTCAGGTTACACAGTGGTGAACAAAATAAACTTAGACCCTGTTGTTAGATTTGTTCATTGTTGTTCCAGATTTATTTAATTTTATGATATTGTTTTGACCATTGTGCCCATTATTAAATATTGTCTCTCACATCCACATCTACCATCCTATACTCCTGGTTTGTGATATTAGAGCTGGAACTTTGTCAATCATATTTCCATTTGCCAATTTCTTTCTGAAGTTCCCAAAAGGTAGTATCTAAGAGACACCAAAAAATTGGAGGACTGAAAGGGGACCTTGTCATCTCAAGTTGCTTTCCTGCTCTTCTCAGTGGCACTCCAGCCTCTGGACATATCATTCTGATCTGGGAGCAACACAGTCAACTACACAATCCAGCTAGTAGTCACTGTTTAATGCTTGGCAGAACCAATCTCGTCACAACTCTTCAAATACAGCAACACTAGCTGGCTAACATCCCTCTCTTAGAGGTCTGGGTTCCAGTTCCAGGAGCCCTTTTGCTGAGCTGAGAGATACCAGCACCAGCTAAGCAGTACTCCTTTCTCAGAGATTTTCTTTCTTTTTTTAAATTTTTATTCTGTAATAAAGCAAGATGTAATTTCCAAGTTTGACAATCAAGCTCAATGTATTAGTAAAACAAGATCTAAAATGATAGACAGGGGGACATCAGAAGGACCAGCAAAAAATCATAAAGTGCTGACTGATCCTCATTTTGATAAGCTTATGAATTTCCAAATAAGTAAAAAACTTGACTAACGTGGCAAAGCAGCAGCATTGTGCAAAACCCGGTGACAATGGGTCTGGTACTCATTTCCTGGGACTTCTTCTCAAAGCTTCTGATTTAATTTTAGTCTCTTCCCTTTGTTCCACAGTCCCAAGAGTAGAAGATTGTTTTTGACAATACATCTATATCTGTCTATGATATAGATTGGTGTTCTCTTTTTTTCTTATTAATCCTTCAGTCCCTAGTTAACAATTATTTAACTCCTTCTGTTAAAATGAAATAGTAGGATTTCTAGAGGTTGATTGGATACTTAGCATCTTAATTTGCTTCTGGTGTAATCTTTCTTTTACAAATCTCTTAGTATAAACATACTAGCATAAAGAATTATTGCATTTCTCCTATTTATTGTTATATTTTCCAGACTGCATTTGGTTTGCAATGTTCCTTTTCTTATTACTCTTTTCTTTGTTGAGTATATTTGTATAATTGCCATGTTTTTTAAAAACATCTTATTCACACTTGATGTTTTTCATAAATTTTCTTTTCATCTTTCTATTACATAATTTGGATAGATCTTTAAACAGTTCTTGCTCTGACACAGTATGTATAAGTCTCTCTTGGCATTCTTTCTGTCTGATAAGTGTTTGTCTTTTCCTATAGCAATAGTTTGAGGCTTATATCATGAACAGACATATTTAGACCCATGACAAGAGAAATGGATGCACTATACTTTCATATTATAGAATGTGATTATTGCATAATGAAATTTCTTTCATTGTCTATGATCTTTTCTAATTTCAGAGAACTCTCTGCAAATGTCAATCATACCTAACAATATGAAAAACAAAACTGGACAATCAAAGATAACTTGTGTTTAGTATATAAGTAATGTTCATTTAAAAACTAAATTTTATCATTTCCTCATATATTTAAAAAACATCATTGTTTTATATCACTTTTAATATTTTGACAGTGTAGCACTCCTCCCCTCAGATGTGGTCACCACTTTTCTCCCACCACTGATGCACACATTGTGCTCTGTCTCCAACTCCTGTTCTCATCTATCAGCTTCTCCCACCCCTCTGAATTCTTCAGATCTGCGGTCAGTTTTCAAAGATTGGTTTTAATGTTTGTCTTTTACTGACAATTTGGTTTCTCTATACTGCACATATAACTGACTCCATCCAGTGTTTATCTATCTCTTTCTGGCTAATTTTTAGTATAATCCCTTTTAGATTCATCCATGTTACCACAAATGCAGGGTTTTATCTTTTTTAATCACTGAGTGGTATTCCATTGTTCATATATACAACATCTTCTAGATTTACTTATCTGTTTTTGACATTTAGGTTGTTACTATATCTTGACTGTGGTAAATAGTGCTATAATGAATATAGGAATGCAGGTTTCCTTTGGAGTCAGTATTTTGTGTTTGGATTGATATCTAGGAATGGAATTGCTGGGTTGTATGGAAGGTCCAGTTTTAGTCTTTTGAAGAATCTCCACACTGCCCATACAGACCAATCTATATTCCTACAAACAGTGTAAGTGGAAGAAACTTTTCATTTTATCTTTTAGATAGCTAAAATAATACAACTGCAACATTAAAGAAAAAAATATATCCCATGATCTTGCTATCCTTGCCAGATCAAACTGTAGACTTTGAACCCTAACCAGAAATCTATGGTATAGGCTTTTTTTAAAAGTTCTGCCCAACAAACAATCCATGTATTGAATAATGAATGTCCAAAACAACCAGATACTCTTTTTGAGGATGTTTAAACTTGAGACATAAGGGAAGTAGTTTGGTAGTAAATCTAATTAGTGAAAGTAGAGTTAAAAAATATCCAAGTCTTTTTAAAAGCGGACTGCCAGAGTTGGGAAGTAGAGACATTAATGTGCATTGATGATGACAGTACAATTTAATTTCTTTTCCTTTGAGTTTTTCCAGTTCTGAAAGTATGTTGTTCTTATATGCCACATTATATACCATGTCAACCAGCATTAATGTGACTTGAAACTTAAAAGAGTATAACTTACATAGAAATATAACTAATTTCTTGTTTCTCATTGTTATATATGACTAGCTTCATGCACACAGTTTTAATCTTCTGTTGAATTAGTTCCCTAACAGAAATTCCCCGAAGTGGTCTTAATGGTTTCAAGAAATAAACATTATGATTTTGCTACCTACTTATTACTTTTCACAAGGATTATAGGAATTTATTAGCAAGATTTTACTGTGGATTTCAATTGTATGTTGAATTTTTCTGTGTGCTAATTTTGTAGGTATTCAATTGTACATCAAAACATTTTAAATTTGTATTGATTTGATTATTAATTATTGTTGAGAAAATTTTAATGAACTTCATGCAAGCACAAAAGTTTAATACCCTATGGACCAGCAGTCAGCAATGGTTAAGTCTTAGATTGGATTTATTGTGTTTGTGCAATTGAAAGCAAAAACCTAATTAAACATAGTCCACAATATGAGACTGACAGACTTCTTGACTAGACATGACCTCATCAGTGCTTCATTGCATTAATTTTGATGTGAAGAGTCCTGGCCAGTTAGCTCAGTTAGTTAGAGCATGGTGCTAATTTTGATGTGAAGGTTGACTTTTTTTCTCTCTTCTTTTGGTCATAAGTGGAATAGTTGAAGATTAATCAGGATGAGGCGGGCACAGTGGCTCATGCCTGTAAGCTTCAGCCTATGAAGCGGCTGGGGCTAAGGATAACGGTTCAAGTCCCACCTGGGGTCCGTAGTGAGACCTAGTTCCAAAAAAACAGCTGGATGTGGTGGTGAGTGCCTGTACTCCCAGCTACCGGGGAAGCTGAGACTGGGGATTGCTTGAGTCTGTGGTACCCTGGGCAATGTGAGCCTGCGATTCCATGGGCAAAAATAGCGAGACCTAGTCTCAAAAAGAAGAAGAAGAAGGAGAAGGAGAAGGAGAAGAAGAAGAAGAAGAAGAAGAAGAAGAAGAAGAAGAAGAAGAAGAAGAAGAAGAAGAAGAAGAAGAAGAAGAAGAAGAAGAAGAAGAAGAAGAAGAAGAAGAAGAAGAAGAAGAAGAAGAAGAAGAAGAAGAAGAAGAAGAAGAAGAAGAAGAAGAAGAAGAAGAATTGAGCTCATAGATTTTTAGTTCTTAGACCAATTTTCCACTCAAAATTATCTCTCTAAGTGTTAAATAATACTTTTATAACATGCTTTGTACTATTATATAACCGTCACTTTAACAGGGTATCTTCAGATTTCATTGTGATCCTGAAGTACCTAATCTGAATAAAGAAAAGCTTTATCAACTTTGTTTTGATGATTTTGATAACTAAGAACTTCCAACATAAAAGGCAAACAGACTGTTCATGGATATACTCTCTGATCTCTCAAGATCATTTGCACCATAGTGAAAGAGGTAATATGGAAGGATCCAGCCAAGCGGCCAACTGAGTAGCATCTTTTTTGCCCCACCCATACACAGAAATGCTGGGTTAAAATAAATAGTAATTTAATAAGTATATACCAAACTCAAAAGCAGGAAAAATAGTTCTCCAGAAACTTATAGACATAGCAAGGTGAAGGAGTTGAAGCACTGCCACTCATAGGAGAAACTAAGCTGATCTATGTCATTGGGTTGGGCCAATCTATGGGTAGGGCTGAGGCTGCTGACCCTGTGCCTGCAGGGAGCTGTGAAATTACTATGCTTTCCAAGCATAAGGACCAAGGAGATCCCAAGTTCAGAGTTGCTGAAAGAGCATGAGATGCAAATGATGGAGATATAGAAACTAGTGAGAATGGCAGTTACCCTAAATTCGAACTGTCCAAAATCAAGAAACAAATATAAAATATGTAAGCATATGAAACAGTGAAATCATCCCTTAAGAAAGCTTCCTTCATACTGGTACTCATGGAACACTATGGCAATTGTATCTCAAACTGAAGGGATATTCTCAGGCTAAAAGCAAATAAATATCATTTATGGATTAAAAAAAAACACATTCTGGATTTAAAAAAGACAAATGATCCCAAATTACTTTCTAGAGAAGTGGGGGAACAATGAAAAAAGAGAAAGATCTACAACAAACAGACTGACTGGAAAGGAAAACAAATCAAATTTCCCATCAGCAAAACTTCAGATATTTTATGCCAGAAAACAGTAGAATAATATCTCCTCTTTGCTGGTGCATATTAAAACTGTGAATGTATAATTTCAATCATTGTCAGCATGAAGAGTAAGGGCAAAGATTTCTCCAGATAAATAAATAGTAAGAGAGTTTATTGTTCATAGATACTTGAAAGAACAACCAAAGAATGTATTTTAGCAAGGAAATAATACAGAAGTGAATATGAAGAAACCATGAACTTGGGGGAAAATCATAGCTGAACTTTTAAAAATGGGTAATTTTCAATTTTACCTTGGGAAAAACATTTCTATTCAAGATCAAATACAATGCTAAAAGACAAATTCTTGCTTCTGCAATTTTTTCCAGCAGACTAACTAAAGTTATAACTGTCATAAGATGGTTCAGAAACTATTTAGTTTTCCTAACATAATGCCCAGACTTGTCTCACAAGTACCACAAACTCTTAAAAATGAAAATTACACATTCATATAGTCATAATTAAACTTGTAGCTAGAGGCTGAGTAAAAAGAAGGGTCAGCTTTTAATTTGGACTTAATTTGGACTTATATATTCCAGTTAGTATTAACAGCTGAAGTGAGATGTGAGATGGAATTTTTGTATTAATTAAGAATAAATGACTCCTATCTTTAAACACCTTAAACTTGGTCTGAGGTGAGTTTGTCCTCATTACCTTTGGTTTTTTATAACCTTTTGACTTCTTTCTTGAATTAAAGGTTTTGAAGAAGTCTACAATACTTATTACCATAAACCTGTACTTGTGTGGTTATAACGGGCATATTAGCAGTTCTGAGGTTGGCTTCAACTATAAGTACCTTATCATTTGATATCTCATTTTGAATGTGTTATTTTCTACTTACTTCTGCCATAACCATTTTTCTTTGAGGTCATTTAAGTTACTTCAAGGTGAAGACAGTTGCTCAGATGAACTTTAAATATGTCATACGGGGCACAGAGGATTTACTCAAATAATTACATTTTAGTTAATTTAAGAAATTTAGTGTCCTTTTGCCTAATGCTGCCATTTTTAACCATGGCTTCTCTTAGGAGGTTGATGAAGAGATAGGAATGTAAGAAAATGTACTCATCTATGAGAATACTTTTTTGTCAAGACAAGATGTGAGAAATTGTATAGGGTCCATTTATATAGTTTTCTCTAGTGACAGATTTTAAAGAGTTGGATCAGATCTGATAGGGAGTGGAGACCTATCCAGAATAAGCAAATAATTTGTCAGAAATGATTTTTTAGGATGATAGAAGTATAAATTGAAGCATCTGATAATCTTAGCATTTAATGCTGTTCCTTATTATCCATATCAAGGTTATTTGCCTATTGTGAGAATTCACTTTAATAAATATTTAGACAAAAAACCTCAGTCATCCTGTCATTCAGCATGCTTCCAGTCTGCCTTCCCTACCATCTGTTAACATGCTCTTTGGAATGCAAATTTTGACATTTGCCTATCCAAAACATAATTAGAAAGATAACTAAGACTGCTGTCAAAAATCACAAAATCCAATATAAAAGACTTCCTCTATCATCATCTTTTTTGGCTAAAATTTGTGTCTTTTGGTATTAAAAACCAGTCTTTCATAGTTGCTTTATGATACAATCATCCTGTTTTTCTCTTTTAATTATAAAAATAATATAAGAGAGACATCATTGCCATCTAATTGTCAGAAAGAAGTTCTTAGACAACATACACTAAGGACAATACAGGAGTTAAAAATATCAAGGGTCAATGTGGTTACTTATGTTATCCACTGCACAATTCCAGGTGGTCCATTCTTTTAGATCTTGGTGTGAATGCCTTCCCAGAGTTATAAAACATGGTAGTATTGAAGAAGGGATGGGTTTGATGAAAGACAACAAAAACAAACAAACTGTAAGATAGAATGAAAGAAGGTATTTTCAATGTCAAAATATAACTAAGAATTAATAATTAGAAATGTCTGATAGTAATAATGTACAAATTATAAATGTAATACACAAAGGTAATTTGAAAATTTCAAGGAACTACATTAACATACAAAATTATTTTTGACAGTATATCTGAAATCAGGTAAAGGAAAAGACTTTTTGCCTTGAACTTAAACACATACAGGCCTGCTTCTCTCTATGAAGCAGGCTACAAGCCATTCACATTAGCAATTGCCTTTAACTTGAAATAGATACAGGTATATCTGCTTCTCTCCCTAGGAAGCAGGCTACAAAGAGTTAATTAGCATTTTCACTGTTCACCTTTACCATTGATATGCAAAAGCCAGCCAGCTGCTCTCTGCTTTCTTTCCCTCTTTCAGACCTAAAAAGAAAAACTTAGAAACAGAGTTTAAACTTTACACTAGTTTGCCTCAATTTACCCTCTTTTAAGCTCGTGGGTTCTTTCCACCATCCCCAGCCTTCTCAACCAAAATTCCAAGTCAAAGCAAGACTATCAGTGCAGACTAATTTATTTCTAACAAAGTGATTTCCTAATTACTACAAAAGAAACATGTAAGTAAAACTCAGATTACTTTAACATTGTCCAAAACCTTTCTCAACATTGTCCAAAGTCCTTTCCCAGATTGCCCAAAAATCCTCAGTCTCTCAGTCCTGGTCATCTCACCAATGTCAGCCAGTCAGAGTTCAATCCACGTGTTTGAAGACATCTTTCTTTGGCATGCTCCATTGGCTTGCGTCAGCTCTTCCATGCCGTCTTCTCCTTGTCGTACAGGAGTAGAAGAAACTTCACAGTTCCGGACCCAGCAAAGTTCACTTTCTTTTCAGGCCTGACTTTTGCACGGCCTGTTCCAGACACAAGTCAACCTCAGCAAAACAAACTCCAACACGGAGTTCAAATCTGCAAACTTCTTAACTGCCTTTAAGCACACTTGCAGCTAGCCCAGGCCAGCCAGAGGATGTCCCAGGCCTTGGCCACACATGGCCAAGCTCACATGGTTCACATCTGCATCTTACAAAATGACCGAAACCAAACCTGAATCTCAATCTCCATTCCCATCTTCCTTCTTTTCCTTTTCTTTCTCTTTCTCTTCGGTTCAAACCTCTTTATATATTCTGCTTTCCCGCCTTCCAGGAATAGCTTCTAAATCATTACATCACAAAGAAAAAAAAAACTGTTTCATTTCTTCCTCCCTCCTACATCTCCCTGAAGGGAAATTCCAACTAAGGTCATTCTCACATTTTAGCATACCCTCCTTGAAACTTGCAATCTTAAACAGGTGACAATGACACCCAGGGGAAGGGTAACCCACCCTATCACATCTAGAGTACATCTAGAATATTATCATTTCAACATACAATCAATATAAAAATATTATATTAAAATTTTTTTTTAATTTTTAAGAGACTAGGTCTTGCTATGTTGCCCAGTGTTGTCTCGAACCTACAGACTCAAGTGGTCCCCAGCCTCAGCCTCACAGGTAACTGGAATTACAAGCATGCTACCACACCCACTAACATAAAATTATTAATGAGGCATTTTATGTTGTTTTTGGAATTTGGTGTGTATTTTGTACTTACTGTATATCTCAGTTTGGACTAGCCATATTTCATGCTTTCTATAGTATGTATCTAAATAGTTAATGACTACAGTGTTGGATGTGACTAACTGTAATATGAATGACACGCCTACACATCAACAAATAAGAGGAAAATTAACCTAAAAAAGATTTTAAAAATATACAAACAAGCAGTTTATTGTAGGAAAAAAATGAAGTCTTAAAAGATAATCAAACGCATTAGAAAAAAAGTGACTTCAACCAATGACATACAAGTTGGGTATTAACAACTACTGGTGAAACTGTGTAGAAGTGGGAACTCCCATGACTGCTGATGAAAATGTGAACTATTCCAGTCATTTCTTTTCTTTCTTTTTTTTTTTTTTTTGAGACTAGGTCTTGCTATTTTTGCCCGTGAAACCGCAGGCTCTCGTTGCCCGGGGTACCACAGACTCAAGCAATCCCCAGCCTCAGCTTCCCAGGTACCTGGGATTACAGGCACGCACCACCACACCCAGCTACTTTTTTTGGAACTAGGTCTCACTACGGGTCCCAGGCAGGGCTCGAACTGCGATCCCTAGCCCCGGCCGCTTCATAGGCTGAAGCTTACAAGCACAAGCCACTGTGCCCAGCCTTTATTCCAGTCATTTCTAAAGAACAATCTGATGCTCTTCTACCTAGAGATATGTGACATAGGGAGCGAAAAAAATAATTCAGTGAATTCTACAACATGATGCTATTTTATTCACATTCAAACACAAAATTCACAGAGCCCCACATATTTTACAAGAATAGATACCTATTTAAGAACTTGTAACTAGATTGAGAATCTGAAGTAGAGGGAGAAATATAATCAGGAATAAAAATAGCAAAACTCTGTAAGACAGAAGGTTTTATTTTAAATTCCCCCAAACCTCTTCCATTGATTCCTTTGGTGAGGGGAATTCTCTCTCTCTCTCTCTCTCTCTCTCTCTCTCTCTCTCTCTCTCTCTCTCTCCAATTTTTGGAGAGTTTTTACTTTTTCTACTCAATTTACATGTTCTCTAAGAGACATCAATTGTTTTCTCTATATCAAATTCACCAACTGTATCACCAACAAGTCTTCTTGGCCTTACCCTTCTTACTCTCTCCTTCATGTTTTCACTATCAGCTAACTCAACATAGGAGTTACATCTTCATTTTCAATCTAGATACTGCATTCTCGCTAAGCTTTTTTACAACTTCCAATCCTTCAGTCTCTAAGAGAAACATTTATAGTTATCTTTGATTCTTCTCCTTTTTCTCAACATCTGGACAATTATCAAGACTTGGTTTTATTTTGAATATCATTGCTATTTTATCCCATCTCCACTCTAAACCTAGAGAATTGGTAGGTACCATCTATCTGCTTTTAGACTTTTTGAAAATATATTTCATTATTTAAAGAGCAGTTTTACATCCCCTGCCAAACTGAGAGGAAGGTTTAAGGATTCCCCATATGCTTCTTACCTTCATACATACTTAGTTTAGTCTTCCATTATTAACATCCCTCACCAGAGTAGTGTATTTGTTACAATAGATGAACCTAGGGTTCATTCTTGGTGGAATACATTCTAAGGGTTAGGATAAATGTACAGACATGTATCTATCACTGAAGTATCATACAGAGTATTTTCACCATTTAATCATCTGTGCTCTACCTATTGATACCCTCCTTCTCTCTTTAGGCTTTCGTTCCTATAGTTCATTTGTAAATTGTCAAATCTTCCTTCAGTACTGTCTTCATTCATTGTTCCTTTGCTCAAAACCTCTGAAGGTACCAGCAGTGAGTTTCTGTTGTCTTTTTGTTGCTTACCAATTATTTCCTCTTCACTCTTCAATTTCTTTTTGGGTAGTTACCGCTTTCATTGAATTGTCTTTTCCAACTTTATACAGTACCCATCTTCAGTTCTTGGAAGGCCATGTAACCCGAGCAAGAACTGTGCCACTCTCTTTACCTCTATTTGAATTCTTAACAGTTCAATAAAGAGATCAAACATAGTTAGGTATTCATTCACCCCAGTTTGGTGCTCTTGCTGGTTGTAAGATCACTTTCTGCTCTTGTTTTTGTTTCCAGACCTGACTTTTCAAACTTCTCATTGGTTCCAGGAGCTTCTGATAATTTTCCAATAAACTCCTCTGTGAGTTTTGATGTTTGGGAGTTGTACAAAGTATAAACTTCTTTCCTGGTACCAGAAGCTCCATCATCTGGTCCCAACCTTATTTTCCCTTATTCACCAAGTCACAGTCAGGTCAGTTGCTTCTCATTCTGGAACAATTTAGTCCTGCTTTTCATGCTTTACTATGTGTTCTTTTGTGTCTATATACTCATTTACTATTTGAGTTTCTCCTGAGAATTTGTTTTTTCTATGAAAATATTAGCCCTATATTGACTTCTAGTATCTTTGAAGTCTGTTAGTATCTCTATTAACATCCTAGTTAGAATCAAATAATTTTTCCATTTATAGCACATTTGATGGACCAATCTTCTAACCCTTCCATTTTTTTTTGTTTGTTTTTCCCGAGAACCTGTTATCTAACTCCTTGTTGGATAACTGTAGTTAAGTTCTTTCTCACATGGAAATTTCTCATCGTATAATCCATTAGCTACTTTGATGGTTTCAGCTTGACATGCCAGTAAAGCAAGAATATTATGAATATGGATTCTGTGCTGTAGCAAATGCTAGCCCTTCCATCTTTGTGTCACCTGAGAAACTGGTGAGACTATGTTCAATGTCTCTGTCCAGTTTGTTGACATTTTAAAAACAACAGGCCCAAAGACTGGTACTATTTTGGATATGTCTGATATGTCTAGATGTGTGGATATGACATTTAATCAGCTATGAATTACTTAATAAGTTTCATTTCATTCCCTCCCTTCCAGTAATAGGAAGAAAGCTACATATGTATGACTATGGCCCCATGCCAGAACTGTAAACCACCAGAAAGGAGAGGAACTGAACCAATCACCTGCTGGAGTCTGTCTGCACGTGGGAACTGATTCACTGCTAGTGACTGGGAGTTGGGTTCCCAACCAGGATCCCAGAACTATACAGGACAGAAGCAGCACCAAGGGACAGACACTGGCAAAGAGGCAGTCAACATGACTGTCATTTCCATGCTAGGAAGTGCCGCCACCAAGGAGAGTGGAGAACCATGCTACACACCCACCCTATGAGAGGTTCCTGGCTGCCTCACAGAAAACTCTGGAGATCCCAGCAACCTGGACTGCTGCATTGCAGGAGAACAGGGTCTCACCAGGAAAAGGGTGGTACTCCAGTTAAAAAAAAAAAAAAGGTGCTACTCCAGTGAACCAAGCATCAACCAACAACTTATAGTAAGAGAGGAGTTGGAATAAGTGGAGGGGAAGGGGGGAGAGGGTGTGGGGGTTGATACAGGGAGGGTCATAAAGAGACTAGTAACTATACAAATATGGCCAATGTTGTATGAAAACTTTAAAAATTAAAAAAGAAATACAAAATAACCATGCTAAGAGAAGGAAGTCAGGCTTTAATAATATAGTTATTTAATTTTGTTTATATAAAATTTTAGAAAATGCAAACTCATCTATTCTAATAGAAAAATTGATTATTGGTTAGGGATGTCAGAAGGGTGGGAGTGAAGGAACACAAAAAGGTATGTGAAACCTTTTCAGCACAATAAATGTATTCACTGTTTTGATTGTGATCATGCTTTCATGGCTATGCCAAAATGGACCACACTGAACTTTCATATATTCAGATTATTGTGTTATTTTTATTGGAATAAAATGGTTTAAAGGAAAAGGGTCATCAACCAACAGCTGATGATGAGAAAAGAACTGGAGTGACCAGAGTGGAGACCAGGGGAAGGGGAGGATGGAGGTGGGGGAAGAGGACCATGCCTACAAACACAAGCTGTGGTAAGTAAACAATAAGAAAATAAAAATAAATAAATGGGGAAAAGGGGGGAGAATAAAAATAAATTGCATTTCACATGTTTTCCAAAATGATGTTGTGGAAGATTTTGTGGAAAACTTTGCAGAAGTCAAGACACACTAAATTTATGATACTCCCCTGAACTACTTCTAACAAAATAGGTCATTTTGTCATGGTGTGTTCTTAGTTAATTCTTGCCAGCTGCTGTTGATTGACACGTGCCTTTTTAAGACTTCACAAATCAAGTATTTAATGTTCATCCATTCTAAACTTTTCCTGATTATTCTCAAGTCTTATTTGTAATTTCTAGAAATTACACTTTCCTTCTTTCTGAAAATTAGAATGCTTAATCATTTTTAGTTTCTGCCACCACATAACCTTCCTGTGAATTCTTAAAGTTGTTGAAAACTGATTGTGAGAACTGTACATTTTGGAGGTATTCTTTACCTTGGAGCAGTTTGTCTGGGTCCAGGCATTAAAATAGCTTCAAGTCATTTCCTTCTCCTTTTTACTTACCTGAGCTGTAAGATTTTGACCACCTCTCTTTCCTTACATTTTGCATTTTAGTATGTATTTAAAGTCTATGGTAATCGTATATACTCATCATGAAACTGCTCAAATATTATAAAAATATACAAAGGAAAAAGTGTCCCAGTCAATTTTGGTGGTAACAGAATAGAATGTATCCTAAACATTTTTTTAAGAGACTAGGTCTCACTATGTTGCCCAGGGTAGTCCCAAATTCACAGACTCAAATGACCCCTAGCCTCAGCCTCCCAGGTAGCTGGGATTACAGGTACACGCTACCATGCCTGGCCCTAGTCATTTTTAATGTATAACAATTACATATGTATATAATTTATTTTTTGAGACTAGATCTTGCTATTTTTGCACGTGGAACCGCAGGCTCTCGTTGCCCAGGGTACCACAGACTCAAGCAATCTCCAGCCTCAGCTTCCCAGGTAGCTGGGATTACAAGCGCGCGTCACCGTGCCCAGCTATTATTTTGGAACTAGGTCTCGCTAATGGCCCCAGGTGGGACTCAAACCGTGATCCCTAGCCTTGGCTGCTTCATAGGCTGAAGCTTACAGGCACGAACCACCGTGCCTGGCCGTACATATATAATTTTTGAGAAAACTTTCATTTTCTTACATCATTGTTCCTTTTTGTACAATATTTAATTTCTCCCCTTAGGTATAGTCCCTATAATTCTCCTACCACCACAGCACCCATGAGCCATCACAACAGTCCCTTGTGTTCCCATCCTTACTGTATGCCTCAGATCTATAGTATCCATGCAAGATTTCTTTTTTATTGATCTTTTTGTTCTGCTTCCCAATATTTCCCCTATGAGATCATTCAATATTTTTTTCCCTTCTGACTTACTTCACTTAGCATAATACTTCCCATTCCAGCTCCAACCATGTTGCTGCAAGTGGCATGAGTTTATCTTTTTTGATTGCTGAGTAGCGTTCCATTGTGTATATATGCCATCCCTTCATTTCTTGGGGCATTTTGGTTGTTTCCATATGTTGGCTATTATAAATAATGCTGTAATAAATATAGGAGTGCATTTCCTTTCAAAATACTGTTTTTGTGTTCTTTGGGTAGATTTCTAGGAGTGGAATCACTGGATCATATGGTACTTCCATTTTTAGTGTTTTAAGGACCTCCACACAGCTTTTCATAGTGGCTTGACCCATTTACAATCCTACCAGCAGTGTAAAAGTGTTCTTTTTTCTTCAGATCTCACCAGCACTTGTCAGTTTTTAAAATATTGGCCTTTCTCACTGATGTGCAGTGGTATCTCATTGTGACTTTGATATACATTTCCCTGTTTGAAAATGATGTTGAGCATTTTTTCCTATACATGTTGGCCATTTGCCTTTCCTCTTTGGAGAAGTGTCTTTTTAGGTCTTCTGCCCATTTCTTGACTGGATTGTTTGCTTTGTTTTTGTAAGCTCTTTGTAGCTCTTTGATTTGGTCCATTTTAAGTTGTACAATGTGCAAATATTTTTTCCCTTTTCAGTAGAATATCTCTTCATTTTGGTTACTATCTCTTTTGTTGTATAGACTATTTTAGTTTGATGTAATCACAGCTGTTTATATTATTTTTTTGTTTTCTTTGCTTCTGGAGATGAGTTCTCAAAGATGTTTCTGAGGTATATGTTATGGAGTGTTTTGCCTATGTTTTTTCCAATATATTTCATGGTTTCATACAAAGACATTCAAGTCTTTTACCCATTTTGAGTTGGGTTTTGTGTATGCTGTGAGGTAGTAGTCCAGTTTCATTTATTTGCCTGTAACAGATATGTGATTTTTAAGCGAGATCATACCCTACACATTGTTTTTCTAACAATATGTCATTAACATGGTTCTGTGTATGTCATATAAAATATCTAATTTTTAATATCTAATTACTTTGAAAAAACAACCAAAACAGAGCCGCCTTGTACATATGTTTTGAATCTGTTTCCTTTTTTTCTGTATGCTCTCCCTTGACACTAAATAGGAGTAAGGCTACAGGGATTATCTAGAGAAAATAAGGAGAGGAATGAGGCTGCCTGTCCCATGGGCTTTTAAGTACATAACCATGCTAGTATCTTGAGAAAGCAATTTATGGTTTATGATTACTTTCACATTTCGTCGAATCTTTACACAAGTGTAAGAAGTAGGTAAGCCAGACAGTAAAATCATCCCCATTTTATAAAATCTCAAAGATATTAAATGATCTGCGTCATGTCTCACAAATACTGAAGGGCAAAGTGAGGTTAGAATCCACAGCTTATTACAACCCAGACAGCTCTCCTATGCCCGCCCACATATGGGAAAGGAATAGGTAACTGAAAAAATCTGTGTAATGATTCACAAGGATAATGGTTGTCAGGAATGTGCTGTGTCAGTCAGTTGGTGTCATGCTGAGCAGTGTTGGTTTGGGCAGGTCTTTTTTTTTTTTAATGGTGAGAAACAAAGAGAATGAAAATCATGGTGCATTTCTTAGGAAGATCAATGATTTCTGCTTGCACAATAGAGACAGTCATGGTTTGCATACGCACTTATATTCTTAAGTGTATGGCCAGGATTCTGCATATTAAAATCACTTGGATAACTTTGAAAAATAACCACCCTGGAGACCTAAACCCCAGAGTCTGACTCAATTGTCTGGAATTGGGAAGCTTCTCAGGTGATTCTAATATGCAATTAGGGTGAGGAACCACTGAGTGAGCCCGTAACCTAAAATGTGAGTGAAGATGTCTTCTTTAATTTCTGGGGAGAGACATTTTCCCCTTGAACTGCAAGTTTGCCCCTTCAGAAGGATTTCCAATTCCTTGAATTTTTAGACAACTTCCCAGTGTAGGACCACCTATAGAAAGGTTTCTTGATCAACTGAACCGATAAGTAACAGAAGGTTCAGCAATCAGCAAACAGAAGCGACAGGAAACAAAGAGCCTCTATTTTGGGAATAGAAAAACAACGTTAAAGGAAGTATCACAGAGTGGAAAATCAAGATTTTCTTCCTAAGGAAATTCCATAAAGAAATGTGGTTTGATCTTTCTAGTAGACAATAGCTGTGAGTATCAGAAAGAGTATGGAAGTAGTTGTTCTCTCTTTCCAGGGAGGGTGGCACTTGCCAATTTAGGGCCCTCCCAAGTTCTGCTTAACCCTATGTTGACATTCAGGGTTAATGCAGTCACTCATCTCAGTTTAGTTCCTGCTTCTGACTCTGGGATCTTAGACCCTGGACCATATTCAAGACCCCAGAAGAGTTCCTAGCAATCATGCATTCATTTGTAGGACATTTATCTTTTGACCTAGTTACTACCCTGAAGGGTACAGGCTAAATGAACTAAAGTCACTTTTTACAGTAATCTTTAAAATATACCAGTTGTGGTTTTTTGATTTTTGTTTTAAATCTTTATCAGAAATAATTGAGAGATTTTCAAACCCTCATTCTATGAATATGGTCACTCACAGAGTTCAAGAAGGACAATAGCAAGAAAATAAACTAGATTTCACTTCCATAAATATTAAAGATTTAAGAATCATCTGAAATGTTACACTCTTTATATCTAGACTGGGACTATGGCTTGCTTTTTCCCACATTGGAAAGGTGATACCACTAAGCTAGGAAAC
The DNA here is from genome assembly GCA_004024945.1 of Uropsilus gracilis. Lineage (NCBI taxonomy): Eukaryota > Metazoa > Chordata > Mammalia > Eulipotyphla > Talpidae > Uropsilus > Uropsilus gracilis. The sequence goes on along the minus strand of PVHY01007779.1, from coordinate 36,550 downwards.
AACAATAGCAAAGTCACTGAATCCAGTAGACAGGGAAAAAACTGATAGAAGATTAAAGATAAAATCAAGAGAAGAACAAAAATCATTTAGAGAAGAACAAAAATTAAAGTGGTAGTTTAATAAAGGAAAGATAATTATGTATCCAGAAATTTATAAAGTCCTTTAAAAGATATTTATAAGTGTATTGATTCACCATCTCAGTTTTCTTAGACTGTACTGATTTTATTTATTTTAATTATTTTTATTTTTCATTTTTTATTTTTTTTGAGACTAGGTCTCGCTATTTTTGCCCGTGGAACCGCAGGCTCTCGTTGCCCGGGGTACCACAGACTCAAGCAATCCCCAGCCTCAGCTTCCCAGGTAGCTGGGATTACAGGCATGCGCCACCATGCCCAGCTGTTTTTTGGAACTAGGTCTCACTATGGGCCCTGGGCAGGACTCGAACCGCGATCCCTAGCCCCGGCCGCTTCATAGGCTGAAGCTTACAGGCACGAGCCATCGTGCCCGGCCTGTACTGATTTTAAAGCATTCCTTATATTGGGAAAACACTGAATTACAGGCAAACTGTAATGGTCACTCTATAGGCTCTATTTACTTTGTGAGGAATTAATGAACATAAGAAGTCTAATAGTTAAGGTCTATTCACTTATCCAATCATATTGGAGGGGACTTTAATAAAGAAATAAGCTTGTTGTGAGAAAACTCACAAGGGAAAGTGTGGTGTCCTAGGACTAGTAACAGCAGGGTTTCCTCTCTCACTACTGGAGCTTCCCATTGGCTAACCCAACCGGAAACCATCAGAAAGGAAGCGACTCGTTTGTCTGCTGAGGTACAGAACAGGGTGGGGAAAAGTTGAAGGTGAAGCTAAAAGACAAATGGAAGCTATTGACACAGAATGAGTCTAATTGTGTTTAGTCTGTGAAACATAAGGTAAAGTCATAGTCACTCCTCAAGGATTAGACTCTGGGAAAAGAAAGGTATATAGGCCAGGCATTGTGGCGCATGCCTGTAAGCGGCAGTCTAGGAAGCCACTGCGGGGACCGGGGATCATGGTTGGAGTCCCGCTCAGGGCAACATAGCGAGACCTAGTTCCAAAAAAAATAGCTGGGCATGGTGGCGCACCCCTGTAGTCCCAGCTACCTGGGAAGCTGAGGCTGGGGATTGCTTGAGTCCGTGGAACCCCGGGCAACGTGAGGTGGCTCTGTGGCGCGATGGATAGTGCATTGGACTTCTAACCCCGGGCAACGTGAGCCTGCGGTTCCACGGGCAAAAATAGCGAAACTAGTCTGAAAAAAAAAAAAAAAAAGTGAATAGGACTTACAAACTTGACCTTGGGATTTAATATATCTAAAAGTCAATCTGCCTCAGTTACTTCTGGAGATCCTAGCAGCCTCATCTGTTGCTGTCTAGGAGTACAAGTCCACACCCAAGGGAAAAAAGAACATACTTTGAAAAAAGAGAGAAAGCCCATGGGCAGTTTGGATCAACAGCTTGCAGTGAGAGGAGTTGGAGTGTCCAGAGGCAGGAAGGGGGAAAAGGAGGTTGGGGAATAAAGAGTACAATACAACCATGCAAACATGACCAATATTGAATGATAATTACAAAATAAAATTTTTTTTTTTAAATCTAAGAGCCAGAAATCCCAAGTTGTTTAGATCAGTGTTGTCCAGTAACACTTTTTTGTAATGATGGATATGTTTTCTATCTTCCTGATGTCATGGGTATTGAGCAACTGAAATCAGTCCAGTGTTAGAGAATGTGAATTTTTATGTTTACTTAATTTTAATTAATCTAAATTTAGTGAAATAGGCTGGGCACAGTGGCTCGTGCCTGTAAGCTTCAGCCTATGAAGCGGCTGGGGCTAGGGATCGCAGTTCGAGTCCCGCCTGGGGCCCGTAGCGAGACCTACTTCCAAAAAAAGAGCTGGGTGTGGTGGCATGCGCCTGTAATCCCAGCTACCTGGGAAGCTGAGACTGGGAATTGCTTGAGTCTGTGGTACCCCGGGCAACGAGAGCCTGCGGTTCGACGGGCAAAAATAACAAGACCTAGTCTCATAAAATAAAATAAATAAAATAAATTTAGGGAAACATTCATGGCTTCTAGGTAACCATGTTTGATGGTGGAGGACAATATACAGAGGTCATCTATGCCAGTAAGTGTTGCAACTGAGTAGAAACCAAATTAATTGAGTTTCACAGCCCTTTCGATTTTATCTCAGTGCTTTGAAACATTTTATGCAGTTGACTATTCCTTCCATCTCAGCATGTTCTTTGTGTTGATGTTTTGGACTTTATCTACTTCTGGTTTTCTCCCTTTTTCTCTATTCATTCCTTCATCTTTTGTAGGCTGGTCTTCTTCCCTTGCTCCTTGAATGTTCCTCAGTATGTGAGAATGTTTTGCTCTGCAAGTAACATAAAACCCAGTCAAAAGTGGTCTGAAAAGTAAGTAAATTTATCTCACATTATAAGAAGTCTAGAATTCAGGTGACTCCAACACTAGCTAATTCTGTGGCTCAACTAAGTCATCAATGTCTGAGCATTTTTATCATTTTTCTTCTCCACCATTATCATGTCAACATTGTCCTTGTACTAATTCCTTTCATGGTTGCAAGAATACCATTGCAATTCCAGGTATAATGTTTAAAAGAGGAGGTTTCTTTCCTATAACTCTCATAGGAACTTGCCAGAAAACTCAAGCAAACTTCTGATGTCTCATTGATTCGAGGTGCACATATACCCATGTCAAATCCATCACTGTTAAGCTAACCGTGATCAGTTCAGATCAACAGTTTTCAAGTTTTGCTACATATTTGCATCACCTGAGAAGTTTTAAAAGATTCCCAGTGCCCTAATCCCATGAAATTGCAATCTCTGGGGATGAACCCAATAACTAAAAAAATATATAACATCATTATGGATGTAAAATTAATAAAAATTAGATGGTTATTAGCAACATATTCAAAAGTTGTGCAATCATCGTTATGGTCTGTTTTAGAGCATTTTCATCAACTGTAGAAAACCTTGTACCCAATTACTAATCACTCTCCCTTCCCTTCCTCTAGGCAACCACAAACCTACTTTCTACCTCCATAAATTTTCCAACTCCAGAAATTTCATATAAATGGAATCATGTAATATGTGGGCTTTTTGTGACTGATGTCCTTTGTGTATTATATTGCTTTCAAGTTTCATTATATTGTACCATCTATCAGTACTTTATTTCTTATGATTGAATAGTTTTCCATTATATAGATATGCCATATTTTACTTTTGTGTAGTTAATTTGGATTGTTTTAACTTTTTGGTTACTATCTATAATGCTGCTATAAGCATTTTTGTACAGATTTTCATAAAGATATGTTTTCTTTTCTCTTCTGCATGTAGGAGCAGAATTGCTTGGTCATGTGATATCTATTAACCTTTTGCAGAACTGTAAATTGTTTTCCAAAGAGTTTGCCCCATGTTATTTGGTTGTCTCTTCTTATCCATGGGGGATATGTTCTCAGACCCTCAGTGCCTAAAACTGCAGATCATATAAAACATATACTTTATGTTTTATCCTATACATATATACCTATCTATGACAAAGTTTAACATCTAGATTAGGAAAAGTAAGAGTTTAACAAAAAATGACCAATAATAAAATGAAACTATTAATAAGTTATATGACTATGATCTCTCTCAAAATATTGTGTGCAATGTTTTTAGACCATGGGTGACCATGGATAACTGAAGCCATTTCATTATGAAATTTAGGATTAGCCTGTCACTTTGGGGAAAAAATTAGCTTGAATTTTGATAGGAATTGTGTTGAATCTGTATGTCAGTTTGAGAACTGCCTAATTTTGAAAGCATTGTCTTCTGAACCATAAATGTGAACTATTTTTCCATTTGTTTATATGTTTTAAATTTTCCTTTAACAATGTTCTATAGCTTTTAGAGTACAAGGACTAGTGTTGGGGTAGTGGAAATGTTGGTGAGATGTTCAGCTTCCCATAATGTATGTGAGTCAGTTTGGTGAGAGGAGATCACATAAAAATGTAGGCTTTGGCTGGGCACGGTGGCTCGTGCCTGTGAGCTTCAGCCTATGAAGCGGCCGGGGCTAGGGATCACAGTTTGAGTCCTGCCTGGGGCCCATAGTGAGACCTAGTTCCAAAAAAATAGCCGGGCGTGGTGGTGTGCACCTGTAATCTCAGCTACCTGGGAAGCTGAGGCTGGGGATTGCTTGAGTCTGTGATACCCCAGGCAAGGAGAGCCTGCGGTTCCACGGGCAAAAGTAGCGAGACCTAGTCTCAAACAAATAAATAAATATCTAGCTAGCTCTAGATGTAGGCTCTCTTTAGACAAGATAATATGGTGCACATCAAGAAGTAATTCCTTAAGCTTGGTTGGTGGTTTGGGAACTTCTACTGAGGAAGAGGAGGTGGGAGATGTTTAGTTTTTTACTTTTTTGCTCCTTTTGCTCTTTTGCAGCTTCTGGCTTCTCCAGAAGAGGGAGGAATGAATGGATGAAAAGTAAATGGGCAAAGGACGGTTCTATTCATAGTTTTCTCTTGACTAAAATACTCCCTATAGAGTGCATGACTGAATATTTTGTGAAACATTTTCATGGGTTCTTGCCAAAACTGTGGTGAACTTCCATGTCCCTTTTTATGCTGAAGGTAATCTTTTCTGTGTGACCTTTGATCATCTTCCCTCATTTTTTCTGTTCTCTAGTCTTTTATTTTCTCTTTGTTTGGGCCTGGGGTACATCACTTAGTGCTCAGTTCCCTCAGACAAAGTTCTTTCACAAAGTCCCTACTCACAGCCAGAATGTATGTTTGGTCCAGGGAATTCATACAATTTTGCAAGTGGGAAGAGAATAGACCAGACCTTCTTCTTATCTTACTGTCATTGTAGCTTTAGCCAGTCTCCCCCCTACAGACTTCTACAGATAAAGAGCAGGCTTCATGCCTAGGACTCCTGGGACATCTATCAGGCTCTCCCTGGTGTCATACGCTCTTCTCTGATAGCAAATAGCCTGCAGTAGACTTAAGAACTTCTGTCATCAGCCAGCATTCATTCGGGGAGTAGGTAGTTATTCTTTCCCATTGTAGGCAGTCAATATCTGTGATTATTATTTACCTCATTGGTTTGGGGTGAAGGTGTTGGGCAAAAGGAACAGAAGCAACACCTTTGCTAGCCCCTGTGGCCTGTGTGAATTAGAAAAAGATCTAACTTGTCAAGATGCTTCACTGCCATCTGCTGGAAAGTTGTTATAACATATGTAAATCTCAATGATCATGGGAAGTTTTACTCTAACTTTGTGGCTCTAGATGAAATTCTGAGCAAAACAGAAAAATTCCATTTTGTTTCTTGGCACTGCCATTTGTTAGCCAAGTGTTAAGCAGAATACAACTTATGAAGAATCTAGAAAATTATAGTTCTTTGGTAGTGAATTACAAAATATCTACAGTAAACTTTCCCACTTCTGAGTTAGTAGGTACTAAATTTATCCTGGATATGAATGTCAAAGATTTAAAATATTCTAGGTCTAAAAGATTCTAGTTATATTTTAGAGAAATGCATAATGGATATTTGATGAGTGAGAAAACAAGTGAATGAATCATCAAATGATGGCTATTTGAAATTCTACTTATAGTCTATTGTTTTAATTCATGGGAGCACTTCTGTTAGAATCTTCCCTGTACTTCTACATTAGTTTCCTAGAGTTGTCATAATAAATTGCCATAGCCTGGGTGGCCTAAAACAATAAAAATTTATTTTCTTAGCTGTTATTGTGAATATGCCCAAATAAGGGTGTTGGCAGGATTGAAATCTAGAGGTTCTCAGGGAGAATCCATTCTATGCTTTACCCCACTCTTCTGATAGTGGCCAACAGTCCTTGGTATTATTTGGCTTGTAGATGCATAACTCTAGTCTCTGCTTCCATCTTCACATGATTTCCTCCTCTGTGTCAAATCTCTTTTCTCTAACAAGATCACAGTCATTAGTTTTAGACTCACTCAAAATCTGTTATGACCTCACTCCAATATTCTAAATTACTTCTACGAAGACCTGGTTTTCAAATAAGGTCATATTCACCTTAGAATATGTTTAGAATTTGGACATATCATTTTGGCAGCCACCATTCATTCCCTTATACCAGTAAAAGCTATTCATACTATGGTTTGTACTTACTATACAAGTGATTTTTTTCTCCACATAGCTGTTTTCCAACAAGAGTAGGGTTCTACTTGACCAGCGCAAATGAGGCTTTGACCTTCAAGCAATGTTACTCCCAATCATTAAGAGCATCCATTACTGTACCTACACTAATGAGATTATATTGAGTGTATGGACCATGCATATGAGAATAAGCTAAATGAAACCATAATATTATATTTATTCTGTCAAGTAAATTAAGATGTACAGAAATGAAAAAACTTCTTTGAAAATGGAGAGAGGGCTGGGCATGGTAGCTCATGCCTGTAAGCTTCAGCCTATGAAGCGACTGGGGCTAGGGATCGTGGTTCGAGTCCCGCCTGGGGCCCATAGCGAGACCTAGTTCCAAAAAAATAGCTGGGCGTGGTGGCACGTGCCTGTAATCCCAGCTACTTGGGAAGCTGAGGCTGGGGATTGCTTGAGTCTGTGGTACCCTGGGCAACGCGAGCCTGTGGTTCCAACGGGCAAAAACAGCGAGACCCAGTCTCAAAGAAAGAAAGAAAGAAAGAAAGAAAGAAAGAAAGAAAGAAAGAAAGAAAGAAAGAAAGAAAGAAAGAAAGAAAGAAAGAAAGAAAGAAAGAAAGAAAGAAAGAAAGAAAGAAAGAAAGAAAGAAAGAAAGAAAGAAAGAAAGAAAGAAAGAAAGAAAGAAAGAAAGAAAGAAAGAAAGAAAGAAAGAAAATGATGGAGAGAAACCAGAGGCACATCACAAAATTTCTTCACTGTTGGTTCAGTGCTTTTCTCTATAGCAAACATTTTTTGAATATTCAAAATTTTCAAAATTATCTAGTGTAAAAATGAAGTGAGAAAAATCTTATTCTTCAGCAAACACATACTAGTATAGCTTCTGAACTAATATGAACCCACCAACTTCTTTCAGACAGGGCCTTTTGTGAACAGGCAGGTCTTGTTTCTAATTGAACTGCAGTCCAACAGCCACAATGCACTTCATCCCACTGAGGATCTGTACAGGTGCCAATGGCTTACCTTTTTGAACAGAGGATCTTCACAGTGCAATAAGCTTTCTCGATGATAATCATTCCTTCTTGATTATTCCCTTTTCTTGTTAGGTTAAACTTCTTTTTGAAGAAGTTTGTGTTTAAGTGAAAATTTTAATCAAATATATACAAATACATACAAAATTCTCACAAGATATTCACGAAGACTCTAGAAATATCATTAATTTGTCATGCTTTCATAATATCTCATTTTGCTGAGATGTTTTGAGAAAATCCTAGACATCATGTCATTTTATCCCTACATACTTTGATAGGCATCTCGAAGAAATATAGACTTTTTTTTACACACCAAACGCAAGAGCAGTATCATGTTCAACAATCATTCTTCAGTATCTTTTAGACCCAGTGTATATTGAAGTTTCCCTGATGGTCACAAGAATGTGTTTTTGTTTTGTTTAAGTCAGGATCCAAATAAAATCCATCATTAATAAGACAGAGTCATTCTACTTTAGGACCAGGCTTTTGTTTTATTTTAGTTTGTTTTTTGGCATTATCAGCATTTTAGACCAGACAGCAGTTCTTTTTTTTTTTTTTTTTTTTGAGACTAGGTCTTGCTATTTTTGCCTGTGGAACCGCAGGCTCTTGTTGCCCGGGGTACCTCAGACTCAAGCAATCCCCAGCCTCAGCTTCCCAGGTACCTGGAATTACAGGCGCGTGCCACCACACTCAGCTATTTTTTGGGACTAGGTCTCACTACGGGCCCCAGGCAGGACTTGAACCGCGATCCCTAGCCTCGGTCGCTTCATAGGCTGAAGCTTACAGGCACGAGCCACTGTGCCCGGCCTCTTTTTTATTGCATGACCTTGTCTTACAGAATGAATTAAATGAGTTGTCTTTAATCAGACCCTACATTCTGATGTCTGCTTCCCCGTGGAATCATATAACTTATTCCTCTATCCCTTATTCCTATCATTAAAACTAAGAGAAGCAAAGTTAGAGTCTCTCTCTCTCTCTCTCTCTCTCT